>CM019168.2:56313174-56345684 GCA_009739505.2 Apolygus lucorum
ATTAGGTGATGAGAGGGTATTCCACCAAGTGGGTGTAGCACATAGCTTCCTAGTCATCCATAGTGTAGTGTGGTAAACCCACACTTGATCACATGTTATCGTTGGTATTGTATTGTTGACTGTTAAAAACCTGGTTGTTGTGTTTTGGTATTAAAAAGAGTGTTAAGTTGCGCTACCAGTTGTTGGTGTTATTGTTTGTGTCTACTGTGATTTATTACATTTGGGGGCCCGTCCAAAGAAGAAGGTGCGTAAAGTGATCATGGCACCCACTCGCCGCCAAAACACTCCAGCTCCTCGCACAATGTCAACACGACGTCGACCTGCTTCACCCAGTGCAGGACCAACGCCTTCTCCTAGACCACCATCGGCGCACTCTTCTCTGCGAACACTAAGAGCTCCGACATTGACAACTCGTGTGGCAGCACTGGAATCTCTCCTTGGAGATATTCACCAACAGTTGTCCCTCATAAACCTACCTCAATCCTCAATACAAGGGAACGAACCAGGATCACCGCGATTGGAAGGTGATGCAGTCCATCAGAGTACCACCTTAGTTGCTCACGAAGGCAATCTGATGCCTTATGATGGAAAAACTACGTGGGAAGAGTATGAGGTCCATCTAGAGGTGACAGCAGAAGTTAATGAGTGGACTGAAGCTCGGAAAGGGAAGAAACTAGCAAGTATGCTGAGAGGCCCAGCTTTGACTGTTATGGCTGACCTCCCAGCAAGCATGCGCACCAATTACCAAGATCTATCACAAGCTTTGGCGAACCGTTTTGGCCAACGTAATCAAGCATCCAAATTACTAGCGCTACTGGAAACACGAGTGCAAAAAGACGCCGAAGACCTTTCAGACTTGGCAACGGACATCGAAAGGCTGGCTAGAGGGGCATTCCCGGAAGAACCCAAATCCTACAGAGACATAGTAGGAGTAAGGGCATTCATCAGGGCCCTAAAAGACAAAGATTTAATGCGCACTCTTACAATGTCTACCCCAACAACAATCCAGGAAGCATTGGCCAAGGCACAGCTGGTGGAGGGTTTGTTACCTAACACTTCTATACGTTCAGTTACCTTGAGATGCTGGGGTTGTAATGGCACTGGACATGTAAGGGCAAAATGTCCTCTAGAGAAGAAACCGACAACCAACTCACATGACTCTTCGGAAAACTAGATGGAGCTCAGGCAGAGGGCTGTGCCTCAGCTAACCAAACTCGTCAAAGCCCCAACTTCGTCAGTACAGTAAGAACAGGTAGTGATGCTATTTTTGTAGACATACGGCTGAAAGGAATGTTGTGGTCTATGATGGTAGACACTGGAGCCACAGTTTCCCTACTACGACCAGATGTTGTCCACAAATTACGACTAAACTTGAACCCCACTAAGTACTCCATTTTACATACAGCTGGTGAGGGGACGCTCAAGGTCGCTGGAGAGTGTACGATCTCAGGTCAGATAGGAAGGAGAACATTTATTCACAACTTCCTTGTGAGCAATATTAGGGACAAAGGAATCCTGGGTGTAGATTTTCTTAGGAAGTTTCAGGTACGCATAGACATACGAAGGAATTTATTTGTAATGGGCGAAAAAGACTCAGTTCCACTTAAAAAAAGATGGCAGTGTGTAGAAAGGGTTCTGCTGGCAGCGATCAATGTCAAAGACCCTGACTGGATTAATTTTGCCCTCAAGTCATCGGCACTGCAAGAAGGAACAGAGAACTATGAATCAGCAAAGGCATTATTCCAAAAACATAGGCACATATTTGCTGATTCTAGTCAGCCCCTGGGTAGAACTCATGTGGTGGAACACGCTATCGACACTGAAAATGCGCACCCCATTAAGCAGGCTCCGAGACGCATCCCATTCACTCAGCTCAGTGAAGTAGACAAGATGTTGAAGGACATGATAGACCAAGATGTGATTGAACCATCCACAAGTCCATGGGCATCTCCTATAGTAATTGTTCCCAAGAAAGATGGCTCGAAGCGGTTTTGTGTCGACTACAGACGACTAAACTCGGTGACAAAGAAAGATTCGTATCCACTTCCATGTATCCAGAGTCTATTGGACACTCTCAGGGGATCTAGTTGGTTCTGTACTCTCGATTTGCGCAGTGGGTATTGGCAGGTCGCCTTAAAAAAAGAAGATCGAGAAAAAACAGCATTCACACTTTACCAGAAGGGACTATGGCAGTTCAAGGTATTACCTTTCGGACTCTGTAATGCCCCTGCGACCTTTCAACGCCTTATGGAGGTAGTTGTTCCATCCGATCTAGCCCTTGTGTACCTAGATGACATAATAGTGTATGGTCCAGACTTCGACACAGTCATCATTAAACTGGATAAAGTGCTACACCGCCTAGCAGATGCAGGACTGCAGATACGCCCCGACAAGTGTTCATTCTTCAAGCGAGAAACCAAGTACTTGGGCCATGTAATATCTGGACAAGGAATTAAAACTGATCCCAACAAAACAGAGGCAGTGACGAATTGGCCTGTACCACAAAATAAACAGCATGTTCGTTCATTCCTAGGTCTATGCTCTTATTACAGAAGATTTGTTGAAGGTTTTTCAAAACTAGCTCATCCTCTCAACAAGCTGACAGAAGTGAACAGCCCCTTCATATGGAATGATGTGACGCAATCAAGTTTTGATAACCTTAAGAAGGCAATGGTTACAACTCCCATCCTGATGTACCCAGATCTGGGGAAACGGTTTGTTTTGGATTGCGATGCCAGTGCTCATGCCATTGGGTCAGTCCTTGCACAAGTAACAGATGGCGAGGAACGAGTAGTGGCCTACTTCAGCAAAACTCTGAGTAAGGCTGAGACCAACTACTGTGCAACTAGACGAGAATTATTAGCTGTGGTGAAGAGTGTGCAGCAGTTCCACCAGTATTTGTATGGGGCAAGGTTCACAGTACGGACTGATCATGCTGCTTTGACATGGCTCACATCGATTCGTCATCCTGAAGGTCAGCTCGCCAGATGGTTAGAAACGCTTCAGACGTATGATTTTGAAATCATACACCGAGCAGGAAAACAACATTCCAATGCTGACGGGTTGTCTCGCCGACCATGCAACAGTCATTGTAATTACTGCACAAAGCGTGAAGCGCAGAACAATGCCAAGCGTGACGTTAATGTTATTGAGTTTCAATCACAAGAAGATGTTACCTCTCAAGCCAAAGACGCTAACATTCAATGGGTCATCCTTAGACTCAAGGCACAGAACAAACCAGGGCAAGCAGAAATCACAACGCTGGACCCAGCAGTCCGACAACTGGTTGCACGTTGGGAATTTTTGGAGGTAATAGAAGATCAACTCTACCATAGGTGGGAAGGAATTCGGGGTAGAAGCCACAGGCAGTGGGTAGTACCGTCTACTGCAATCCAAAAGGTTTTGACCCAATGTCACAGTAGTTCTTTTGGAGGCCATTTTGGGTACATGAAAACGTTAGAGAAAATACGACAATCTTATTTCTGGCCTGGGATGACCCATGATGTAAAGATTTGGTGCAAGACATGTCATGACTGTGTTAAAGTTAAAGGGCCAGGGAAACGCTACCCAGCTCCATTGAAACAGAAAATGGTTGGAGGACCTTTTGAGCGCATGGGACTGGATATTTTAGGCCCCTTTCCCCAAACAAAGAGGGGAAACAAATATGTAATGGTCGCAGCAGACTATTTCACCAAATGGCCGGAAGCTATTGCCATTCCAAACCAAGAAGCTAAAACTGTCGCAAACGCCCTCATTGAACACGTTTTTAGTAGAAATGGAGTACCTTGGGAGCTACACACAGATCAGGGACGCAACTTTGAGTCCAAGCTGATCGAAGAAGTTGCCAAACTGATGGGGACTCATAAGACACGGACCACTCCACTCCACCCACAGTCTGGTGGGTTGGTAGAACGCCTCAACCGGTCACTGACCAAGTACTTGGGCATATTTGTGGAAGAGCAACAATTGGATTGGGACGAAAAACTGCCATTGTTCCTATTGGCATACCGGTCGGCCCCACACAGTACAACTGGCTTCTCCCCCGCACAGCTCCTTTTTGGGCGAGACCTGCACCTGCCAGACCAGTTGTTTCGACCTCCTCCAGCAGATGGACCCCAGCTCACCACAGAATATGCGCTTGATCTTAGGGCAAAATTAGAAAATGTGAGAGAGTTTGCACGCACCAGAATGGGGCTGAACATGAGGGCACAAAAGGAGTATTACGACCGTCGAGCCAAATCTCCAACCTTCAAGGCAGGGGACTGGGTATGGGTTCATGACCCGAAACGAGTCAGAGGACGCTGCCCAAAGCTGCAGCCGCAATGGACTGGGCCATGGGTGATTTCCAGTGGGAAGAGTGATGTACTGTTCCAAGTGAAGATGGGCAGAAGAACAAGGCTCCTACACGCTAACCAATTGGCCCGAGCAGAAGTACGGCCCGAGGGCGGGCCATTGAAAATGGAGAGGGTGTAGTGTAGTGTGGTAAACCCACACTTGATCACATGTTATCGTTGGTATTGTATTGTTGACTGTTAAAAACCTGGTTGTTGTGTTTTGGTATTAAAAAGAGTGTTAAGTTGCGCTACAAGTTGTTGGTGTTATTGTTTGTGTCTACTGTGATTTATTACAATAATATAGTTGGCTATGTAATGGTATAGGAGATTGTCGGAACTGAATAGTGCAGTACCAAATATAAGGTAGGTATATAGTACAATTAGGTGATGAGAGGGTATTCCACCAAGTGGGTGTAGCACATAGCTTCCTAGTCATCCATAATATAGTCGGCTATGTAATGGTATAGGAGATTGTCGGAACTGAATAGTGCAGTACCAAATATAAGGTTGGTATATAGTACAATTAGGTGATGAGAGGGTATTCCACCAAGTGGGTGTAGCACATAGCTTCCTAGTCATCCATAATATAGTTGGCTATGTAATGGTATAGGAGATTGTCGGAACTGAATAGTGCAGTACCAAATGAAGACTACAGGGGAAGAACGCACCATGTCCCATTCTGTAAAATTTTCAGGAGATCATTTTTTCCGGCAAAAACCCAATATTAGTTCGAATTTGGTCGATACAATTTTTAAAAAAATGGAATTTGTATCTCAGCGTACTGTAGAATGCGGTGGTACAATCAAAACTACTGCAAAAAGTATTTTAAAACTCCATATTGCTATCCAAAGTTGCAAAGGTCCATCTATACAGGGGAAGAACGCACCATGAACGTGTATTGCTGGTTTTATTCATAGTATCCTACCATAAGATTTCTATCTTTATCAGGGCATAACGGTTTCGTGACATTTTAATAATGTGTATAATGATTTGGTATTTTCAAAAGTTCACTCACGAAGAAGCAGAATATTTTTGCAAAATATTTTAATAGAATAAAATCCAGGAAATTCATTTTTGTTCTTGCAAAAAAGGAGTAGGTATTACAAAAAAAATTAAGGACATTAACATTGATTTTGAAAAAGTTGTTCGTTTAATGAAATTTGAGGAAACTGATGTTTGTATTTTTAAAAATCAACAAAAACCCTTTGTTCTGAAAAAATTACCAAAAAACTCAAGACACGTATTTTCATTTTTTGATCTTCAACTTCTTGAAATAGGACTGAGCCACATCTCGCATCCTTCCAGTAGATTTTCTCTTCTTGGTGGTAAGATTAATCCCATCTTCCTCGCTTTCCTGTTTCATATTCACTTCCACGAAAACAAAACAGTTTTCGCTAACAAAAACAAAAACATTTTCACCGTTTTCAAGAAAACAAACACTAGTATCTACCTTAAATAAACTTATTGGTATGAAGAAAATAATAATGATCGCCGCTAACAATCGAAAATAATTCTGTGTACCCAGGAAAACCACATGAATGCGTGAATCACAGAGATCCATCAGGTAGGGGAATACGACCTGGGGGAGGGAGCCCGAAAGTTGGCACGTTCTTCCCCGGTTGCGCTCGGCTTGGTGCGTTCTTCCCCTGTACGGTGTTTCGTTTCTCGCATTTTTATCCTATATTGGATCGTTTTTGCCCATTTTGGTTGTCACCATCGAGTCCGCCGTGAAAAAATCTATAAGAAACCGTCATAACCTATTTTTCGCAAAAAATCGACTTGGTGCGTTCTTCCCCTGTGGTCTTCAAATATAAGGTTGGTATATAGTACAATTAGGTGATGAGAGGGTATTCCACCAAGTAGGTGTAGCACATAGCTTCCTAGTCATCCATAATATAGTTGGCTATGTAATGGTATAGGAGATTGTCGGAACTGAATAGTGCAGTACCAAATATAAGGTTGGTATATAGTACAATTAGGTGATGAGAGGGTATTCCACCGAGTAGGTGTAGCACATAGCTTCCTAGTCATCCATAATATAGTTGGCTATGTAATGGTGTAGGAGATTGTCGGAACTGAATAGTGCAGTACCAAATATAAGGTTGGTATATAGTACAATTAGGTGATGAGAGGGTATTCCACCAAGTAGGTGTAGCACATAGCTTCCTAGTCATCCATAATGTAGTTGGCTATGTAATGGTATAGGAGATTGTCGGAACTGAATAGTGCAGTACCAAATATAAGGTTGGTATATAGTACAATTAGGTGATGAGAGGGTATTCCACCAAGTGGGTGTAGCACATAGCTTCCTAGTCATCCATAATGTAGTTGGCTATGTAATGGTATAGGAGATTGTCGGAACTGAATAGTGCAGTACCAAATATAAGGTAGGTATATAGTACAATTAGGTGATGAGAGGGTATTCCACCAAGTGGGTGTTGCACATAGCTTCCTAGTCATCCATAATATAGTCGGCTATGTAATGGTATAGGAGATTGTCGGTACTGAATAGTGCAGTACCAAATATAAGGTTGGTATATAGTACAATTAGGTGATGAGAGGGTATTCTACCAAGAGGGTGTAGCAAATAGCTTCCTCGTCATCCATAACATAGTTGAGTAGGAGGGAGGATGCCATATAGGAGATTGTTGGAACTGAATAGTGCTGTACCAAATATGAGGTATATAGTACAGTTAGGTGATGAGAGGGTATTCTTCCAAGTGGGTGTAGCACATAGCCCCCTCACCACCGATAACATGATTAGGTAGGTAATAGTAGAGGACAGCGTCAGAACTGCATAGTGCTGTAGCAAATATGAATTATATAGTACAGTTAGGTGATGAGAGGGTATTCTACCAAGTGGGTGTAGCACATAGCCCCCTCATCACCGATAACATGATTAGGTAGGTAATAGTAGAGGACATCGTCAGAACTGCATAGTGCAGTACCAAATATGAGGTAGGTATATAGTAAAATGAGGTGATGCGAGGGTTTTCTACCAAGTGGATGTAGCATGTAGCTCCCTCGTCAATCATGTCATGGTTGAGTTGTTGAATTGTGTTGTCAGAACTACCAAGTACCTAGCAATTATGAACACAGTCGACCGGTTAGGGGATAAGAGAGTAGATTGGTAAGTAGGCAAGTGAACCAAATACCTCCTGAAACTGATCCTAAAACGGAAACTCATCTATATGTATGGAAGCTGATCAAGATTACAGAATGTGGTCCACCCTACGGCTTCTGCTCCACCTTACTGAAATGATTTACCTGCAGTTTTTCCAACAGTTTTAGTAATACTGTGATTACTAAAACTGTTCGAAAAACTGCGGGTAAATTAATTTCAGATTTATATTGAGGACCACTAAAAAGTGAAAAATAAAAAATAATATAAAATGGAAAAATAATAAAATAAAAACCTTTTTAACAAAAAAATGGACCGACCTCAAAAATGATGTCTGTAAACACCAAAAAGGGAAAAATAATTCTCTCAGCAAATACATACTTGATGTAGTAGGTTGTTGGACATAGATATCTAGTCAACGGATGGTATGTTGGATTACCAACAATTATTTTCAGTGTGATTCACACTCACTGTCACACTCATATCCTCCATCATACGATAGCAGTGACATACTGCCCAATAGATTTGGAACACTTATGTCTACTCGTATTCATGTTTTGTATGGCACGAACGACGCATGTTGTAATACTCACCAGATCGTGTGAGTAGTACTTATAAACCACAGCGTATCTAGATAGGTAGGTAGGTACGCATTGAAGTCGCCGCCGTGCCCATCTGTAGACACAAACTTACTACCGATAAATTATTCGATGAATCTGGTTACCGTTGAGTTAAAATGTGCTCCCCAAACTATCAGGTACCTAGTACGTCTCTGCTGCCATATGAGTACGATAGTAAGTGTGAACCTCCCTAGGAATGGTTGTGACTAGTATTTTGGGACTTGATTATTACATGAGACTTTATTATTATATTGGTGGACATATTGTAATGTAGCTACATACCTTCGGAAGCGTTGTTACCTAATTAGCTATTTACATTCATACTCAGTGTGGAAGCATGTTCGTAGTATGAGAGGTATGTATATTTGCGAAAAAGAATAATATGTTGGTAAGTAGAAGATCTATAAGATGTTTGTGTCTACAGATGGGCACGGCGGCGACTTCAATGCGTACCTACCTACCTATCTAGATACGCTGTGGTTTATAAGTACTACTCACACGATCTGGTGAGTATTACAACATGCGTCGTTCGTGCCATACAAAACATGAATACGAGTAGACATAAGTGTTCCAAATCTATTGGGCAGTATGTCACTGCTATCGTATGATGGAGGATATGAGTGTGACAGTGAGTGTGAATCACACTGAAAATAATTGTTGGTAATCCAACATACCATCCGTTGACTAGATATCTATGTCCAACAACCTACTACATCAAGTATGTATTTGCTGAGAGAATTATTTTTCCCTTTTTGGTGTTTACAGACATCATTTTTGAGGTCGGTCCATTTTTTTTTTTTTTTTTGAGTCAAAGGAGTCATTTGCACATGACTCCTTTTACACTTTTGACAAATGGAATTTACGCAGATAACTCCAAACGCCCAGAAAAATAAATACCGAGTTCAATTTTATTCGCCCATAGCCCCCTATACCCTTCTGTAGAGAGAAATAAATGCTATCTATGATAAAATCTCATTTTCCCAAAATTTTCACATGACCCCCTTTACCCTGCTGACACATTTAATAAGTTACTAGGAACTTCATTTCATCATATGACTTGAGTTATATTAATCTATGTTAGATGTTTACTTGTGTTGGATGTTTCGCATTGTTTTGTTGTTTTTTTTTTCTCTCACGATTACCACCTATTGGAAATTTGACGATGTAATACCAATTACTGGTGACTTACAAATATATTATTATTATTACTATTAAAGTTCTATGAGACTGCATATAATATTCTATGGGAACTCAAAAAATGAATAGTGCATAGGGCCTGGTAAACCTATCAGAGGCTAGGGCTATTAAAGAGACTTCATGGGGACAAAGGTAAATTTTGTCTGGAATCCAAATTTTATCACAGGGCTAAAACTCTCCTGGGACCTTTACTTTGCACTATGGAACAGGAAACTTTCTTCTCTTAGGGACTTCATCACGACTAAAACATCATAAATATCATTAATTTGTTAAAGCTGTAATTCTTCTTTAAAAAAAAGTACTCTTCTAAGGTAGGGAAAATAAAAAAAGTCTGCCAAGTTGGTGAGGCACATAGCTTCCTCGTATCCATAACCCGATTATATAGATGATCCGATACATAGTAGTTAATCTGAAAACACCAATCTCTAAGTACCATTCACTACCCTCTTAGGGGACCATCTACACGCTAATCTGGACAATCCTAGAAAATTTCATCAAATTCGGACGAAAAATGTAAGTGCGGTAGTGAATGGATCAAAAAATTTCTTATCCTATCTAGGAGTCGAACCTAGGACTCCTGGGTAGGAGTCCAGAGCATTGCTATTTGATCTACAAAGGGGTTGGAAGAATGGGGTTTGAGATCCTCAGGTCACACGCGACTGTTACGGCTGTTACAAGGATTTTACGTTTGCACATGCGCAGAGGCTACTGTAAATTTTAAGGCCTTGATTTTCATTGGGGACCATCTAAAACCTAATCCACGTAATCCCTGAAAATTTCATCGAAATCGGATGGAAAATGTAGAAGTTATGGCAGTTACAAGCAATTCACGTTCGCGCATGCGCATCGGCTACTATCAATCCGGGGGTGATGATTTTCATAGGGGACCATCTAAACACTAATTTGTAACATCCCTTAAATTTCATTGAAATCAGATGGAAAATGTGGAAATTACGGCCGTTACAAGGAAATTCACGTTTGCGCATGCGCAGTCGCTTCTATCAGTCCGAAGATGATGATTTTCATAGGGGACCGTCTACACACCAACCCGCACAATCCCTGAAAATTTCATCGAAATCGGACAATAACTTCGTATAGTTATGCGCGTTACAAGGAATTCATGATAGACACACAGACAGACAGACACGGAACCAAAATTGTTCAGAAAGGTCTAAAACGCAAAACGCGAGTGAAAATTTTGTAGAACTTTTTTTTTCGTCCTTGAAAAGTGAAAACAAAGCTTCCGCTACCTTGGTAGACTCGGAAGCAAAAAAAAATAAATAAAAAAAGAGGCAAAACAAAACTTTTGAAAGGAAAGGGAAAGTGCTGCATTAAATTTGGTGGATTCAGGGTGAGACTAAGGCTCACGAGTAGTCTGCAGTTCCCTTTCCTACAAATTCAGGATGTTCTGGTACCCAGATAATTAATTTTTTCTTAACGTCCCTCAGAAAACGTTAAGGGGTATACAATAAGAGAAACAACTTTCAAGTATTCACAGCAAGGCACAGACGCTGAACGATATATGGGACATTGCCAGACCTCCAACTCCTGCCTTCCATTATTGCCGGTATAGGCTACCTGCACTTCATTGACGATGAGATCCTCGGGACCAAGAACAAATTTTACTGCCTGGAAAAGATCTTAACTTGATTTGACGACAAACTAAGAAACTGCAGTGAAGAGAAACCACCTATATAATCGCAGATACACACATCTCATTTTACGATAGATCGTAGAGGCTGTTCGAAAGTTACACCATTTGTAGCACCTAGACGACACATGTAATTCTAACCATAAAACGTTATTTACCACCACATAAAATAGGAAGTCGACAAGATTGCTGTTCCGATCATCAGACGCGACACCGCGTACTTACCTGCAGGTTGAGGCCGCTTAGTGTGATTCTCAAAAAATAGATGGCGTTGGTGGCGGGGTCAAAAGTAAGATTCTGCTTCGAAAGTTACGAACTTTTTATCAATCGGAAAACGCGGATGTGCTCAGAATTTATAAATGAAGGTAGCTCTAATAGTAGTTTTTGGTTTATTATTTTCAATAAAGAGCCTTTGCAATCAACCAACAAATTTTCTTTTAACACCCCCTCAAAATTTGTTGGTTTACGTTACAAGGTACGTAGAATCCAAGAATCGAATGAAAATTTGGCCGTCCGTCCGCCGTACGCGGCACTTTCCCAACTTAGCATTGACCGATTTTGATGAAATTTGGTATGTAGGCTCCATTTGGGTGTAGTTGTGCCCCGAAGATTTAGGTTAATGTAGGTCACTTCTAAGGGTCGAAAAATGAATTTTGAAATTTAGAAAACGCCCTAACTCAAGAAATTTTGATTTAATGGTATTGTTTTTCCATCAATTTAAGATAGTATAGAATTTTTAGAATTTTTGAGACCACGCGGAGCTCTGTAGGACAAACCGGTCGCTCTCTACGAGAATTTAAGGGTTGGACGTACGATAAATCAGAAACACGAGTGTGAATCGAAAAAGAGGCCTAATCTCCTTTCAAATTTTTGCTGACCGAAATGCGATTGATGTTTTTCTTCATGTTTGATCGTTGGTAGCTTTGCAGACGAGCGATCAATATAGAAAAACAATAAACCATTGTATAATAATTTGCAGCGTTATGATATTCCACTTCAATTTCGATTAAATTCTTCTTCTATTTATTATTAAGTGTTATAATGTGAATCATGTCCAGTCGATAATTCAATATCATTACTATGAGCATTCAAGCCAACCCTAATAAAATCAAACCATTATTGGCGACGGTTGACAAAATATAAAATTATATTGAACAGGTGAACGGGAAATTAATTTAATGAGGGCGTAAGAATGAGACGCTTCCCTACATGAAGGGGCAGATACCTTCTTGAACAAACAGTGCAGAAGAAAAAATTGGGTTTCAAACTATAAGTATTGTGACAAGGAAAGAAAATTTGAAAAATAGAGAGGGGATGAACCCAGAGGAAAATTAAATTGGAAACACAAAAATCACAATCTCGAAAATTTATATTAGAAAATTAATTTCGCAAGTGTTGATTTTTCTTCTTCACCGACAAAAAAATTTTATTAAAGGAAACATTTTAATTTGCCAAATTTAAGGGGGTCTCAGTCGGTCGCCGGTCGGTTGCCGTTGTTCCTCGTTCTGGTTCAGTATTTAGGGAAATCGAAGGCGCAAAAATTTTAAAAGTTGTACCTAAATTTGGAATTTTAAAGGATTTTAGAAATGCATTAGTGCACGGCCCTAGGGAATTGAAAAACTGAAATATTGTCGCAGGAATCTTCAAAATCGAACAATAATTGCCAGAGAAAAATTGGGAAAAACCGTTAATTCAGTTATGTTTTTCCTATAAAATGTAGGTAAACTTGAAATTTTCAAGGATTTTAGAAATTCATTAGTGCAAGGGCCTTGGGAATTGAAAAACTGAAAGATTGCCGCGGGAATCACCAAAATCGAACAATAATTGCCAGAGAAATAAGGGAAAACCCGTTTATTCAGTAGTTTTCCCATTTCTCTTTGGCAAAAAACTAAAGGATTTCCAAGTCTAATTTGGAATTTTCCAGACCAATTTCGGAAATTTCTAAACCATGATCAGAATTTTCCAAACCATATTCAGAATTTTCCAATTCAATTTCAAAACCTTCCAAGTCAAATACAACATTTTCCAAGTCAAATTCAGATTTGTTTAAAATGTTTTCAGAATTTTCCATTTCAATTTCAGAATGTGATCAATCTTTCTGTGTGGTGATATACATATACGGACGGTAGACCTACTGTTCATTTAATAATGATTGACTTTATGCACTTTTTCCAACCAAAAACTCTTTTTCCAGCCTCTTTATTGATATTTTATGTCTTTACTTTTGCACATGAGAGAAAAAGCGCCAAAAAATCTCGCATGCAAGCGTTTTCTTCAGCCTTTAGTTCATCAGGCGTCTTTCTCAAAATTTCACCAAAATCGGACTATTGGGTCGGAGGATGCACTAAGTATAATAGGTATAGGACCTTCTAGAATCAAGCTCCTCAAATTGTGTTTATATCGTGATGTGACGCTCGTAAAGTTCAGAAAACAAATGTACACGTCCCTTTAATCATTATTAAATAATGTAACCCCACATGAAATTGCTTCAAAGTAGGTAAAATTTGGGAAACAATGTACCTGCACGACTATCTTGAAAAGTGGATTTAGAGGGATTCAACTGAACCAATTATGTCAATTCTACAAACAAAAAACTACGGACGGTAGACTTACGGTTCTACAGTCAGATCATTTATTAATGATTGATTTTACTCATTTTTTTTCCACCAAAAAACTCGTTTACTCTTTATTTATATCGTGATTTGATGCTTGCAAACACCATAGTAACGTAATGCAATTTAGTATGCCATGAAATGACGCTCGTAAAGTTCAGAAAACAATCACGGAAACGTCATCATTACTAAACGATAAAATCCCACATGAAATTGCTTCAAAGTAGGTAAAATTCGGGAAACAATTTACCTGCACGACTATCTTGAAAAAAAGAAGCTGAGTGGATTTAGAGGAATTTTACTGAACCAATTATGTCAATTCTACAAACAAAACATATTGTTTAGTAATGCATGCATTCCAGGGGACGTCCCATTGGATAAGTATTGGATCAGTTTAACCAGTTGGTAAGCAATAAAACTGTTTCACTCGATGTAATTTATTTATTACTTTAGGCAAGAAATACTGACCCCCCCCCCCCCCCCAACATTATCCACCTTAACATTTCTAGCGGCATGGGAGCCTCGAATCTGAAGAGCATTTTAAAATCCATGGTCTACGATACCCAACATGCGAATTCGAGTTCACCCCCCCCCCCCCCCCCCCCAATGGTGCCGGGCTGGCACCAAAGCGGAAATACGTCGAAACATTGAACTTTCATCTATTAGTTTTAGTAGGCAGTCCGAAGAAGTTCACATCCGTATTCAAGGTGAAACACAAAAAAAAAAAAAAAAACACGAAATATGCGGTTTATGGTGCCTGGCACCATGGTGGCACCACTATTAGTTCCGTGGTGGTACAGAGAATAATTCATGAAAATCCGGAGGTATAATGAGAATTTTTCCTCAATTTCAAAGCTTGGGTACTATTAGTAAGCAGTAAAGGAACCGAAATATTGAAAAATCGGATATTTTGTGAATATTATCCCCCACTCACCCCCTCCCCTTGCGAATTTTGGTACTCTGGTGAAATCAAGTACAACTCGGAAGTTATTTGAGTCAAACAAAAAGAGAAACACGCAAATCGGTTGGAAATTGAGGCCTGGGCAGTGTTTACAAGATTACGCCCGCAAACGCATGTTTTTTAAGCATTAACCCCCCCTTTCCCCCCTTAAAAAGCAAAATTCAAAATTCCGGCGCCGTAGTGCACAACAAGATAGTATTCCGCGTCGAACAAAAAAAGAACCACAAAAATCGGTTGAGAACTAAGGCCTGGGCAGAGTACACAAGATTATGCCCAAAAACGCACGTTTTTCGAGCATTAACCCCCCCTTTCCTCCCCTAAAAGGCAAAATTCGAAATTCCGGCGCCGTAGTGCACAACTAGATAGTTTTCCGCGACGAACAAAAAAAGAACCACGACAATCGGTTGAGAACTAAGGCCTGGGGAGAGTACACAAGATTTTGTTACACACACACATACACACACACATAGACATACACCTATAGTTTTTTTCACGGATTTGGATTCAGAATGGTCTAAAACGGATTACTGTGTGGTTATTTTTTTTTTTTCTGTTCAGTGTTGTCCAACTTTACCCCAGATCGATCGCATAAGGACGCCCAAGTCTTACTGTGGGACGTCCTAAAAACTACGGACGGTAGACCTACAGTTCTACAGTCACCTTATTTAATAATGATTAATTTCACCCCATTTTTTTCACCCAAAAACTATTTTTCTAGCCCCTTTGTTAATCTTGTGATGTGACCCTCGCAAACACCATCGTGACGTGACGTTCGTAAAGTTCAGGAAACAAATGGAAACGTCCTGTTAATTACACAATTAAATTATAAAAGCTCATCACTACGTTATATAATTTGTTGACGAAAATGTCCTGCGTTGGGGGCTGATTCTTTGGGTCTAACCTTTCAAAGAATCAAATTTCAATTTACGAATTTATGAACGAGCATTTTGATGATATTCAAAAAAGTCTTACCTTCATTCTTCGAATCCCATGCGGTTCAACGTTCGAGTAATTTCACTATTTTACACTCAGACTGTTGATATTCAAAGTAGAGTTGAAACTTGTAGAATTTTAAGCAGGAAATTAGGAGAATTTCAGGTAATTGTGAACGCAGAGAGTCTGCGTTTATTTTAAATGTTTTTGGGGACAAAAGGATGAGTATTGTGATTGTGATGGGATGGCTTTATGAGACGTGAAGGTTGAAAATTTCGACGGAAAGTTGAAAATTCGACGAAGGTGAAACCCGGCGGACTACGCGTCTTGTGCGGCTCGAAAGGGGCGCGAGGACGCGACGTGCGGACGAGCGCGGAGGGCGGCGAACTGAAGTTGGCGGGAGCCGGAGTCACGAGGGGGGGCAGACGCCCCCGCGTCGTCCCTGGGGCGCAAGCCTCGCCGCCCCTTCACCTCCCCACCCCCCCTCTCACCACCAGACTCGGACACCGCTAATTGCATACTTTCACACTACTTTCCTCAATGGCACATACGTGGGAGAATTATCACTCTCGGATTCACAGTAGCCTCGGCGCATGCGCAAAAGTAAAACCGCTACTTCTACCATTTCAACTCAAATTCGATGAAATTTTCATATTATAATTAATTAATGAATATGAAATTTTCATATTATTAATAAAATAATTAATAAAAATTCGAAACGCTCACCAATTATTATAGTATTTTTCACGCAGAATCGAATGAGACCATTTCCGCTGAAAATCGTATTTTTTGTCAACAATTTGTACTGAAAATCTTTAAAAAAACATATTGTTTAGTAATGCATGCATTCCAGGGGACGTCCCATTGGATAAGCATTAGATCTGTTTAACCAGTTGGTAGGCGATAAAACTGTTTCACTCGATGTAATTTGGTTTATTACTTTAGGCAAGAAATAGTGACCCCCCCTCCCCACCCTCACCAATATCTACCAAAACATTTCTAGCGGCATGGGAGCCTCGAATCTGAAGAGCATTTTAAAATCCGTGATCTACGATACCCTACATGCGAATTCGAGTTCACCCCCCCCCCCCCCCACCAACCACAATGGTGCCAATCTGGCACCAAAGCCGAAATACGTCGTAACATTGAACTTTCATCTATTAGTTTTAGTAGGCGGTCAGTCGAGGTTCATATTCGTATTCAAGGTGAAAAAAAAACCAAATATGCGGTTTATGGTGTCCTGGCACCACGGTGGCACCACTATTAGTTCCATGGTCGTACAGAGAATAATTCATGAAAATCCGGAGGTGTAATGAGAATTTTTCCTCAACTTCAAAGCTTGGGTACAATTAGTAAGCAGTAAAGGAACCGAAATATTGAAAAATCGGATATTTCGTGAATATTATCCCCCCACTCGCCCCCTCCCCTTGCGAATTTTGGTACTCGGGTGAAATTATGTACAACTCGGAAGTTATTTGAGTCAAACAAAAAAAGAAACACAGAAATCGGTTGGAAATTGAGGCCTGGGCAGAGTTTACAAGATTACGCCCGCAAACGCACGTTTTTTAAGCATTAACCCCCCTTTCCCCCCTTAAAAAGCAAAATTCAAAATTCCAGCGCCGCAGTGCACAACTAGATAGTTTTCCGCGTCGATGAAAAAAAGAACCACAAAAATCGGTTGAGAACTAAGGCCTGGGCAGACGACACAAGATTATGCCCAAAAACGCACGTTTTTTGAGCATTAACCCCCCCTTTCCCCCCCTTAAAAGGCAAAATTCGAAATTCCGGCGACGTAGTGCACAACTAGATAGTTTTCCGCGTCGAACAAAAAAAGAACCACAAAAATCGGTTGAGAACTAAGGCCTGGGCAGACGACACAAGATTATGCCCAAAAACGCACGTTTTTCAAGCATTAACCCCCCCTTTCCCCCTCTTAAAAAGCAAAATTCAAAATTCCAGCGCCGTAGTGCACAACTAGATAGTTTTCCGCGTCGATGAAAAAAAGAACCACAAAAATCGGTTGAGAACTAAGGCCTGGGCAGACGACACAAGATTATGCCCAAAAACGCACGTTTTTTGAGCATTAACTCCCCCTTTCCCCCCATTAAAAGGCAAAATTCGAAATTCCGGCGACGTAGTGCACAACTAGATAGTTTTTCGCGTCGAACAAAAAAAGAACCAGGAAAATCGGTTGAGAACTAAGGCCTGTGCAGACGACACAAGATTTTGTCACACACACACACATACACATACACACACACACACAGACATACACCTATGGTTTTTTTCGCGGATTTGGATTCAGAATGGTCTAAAACGGATTACTGTGTGGTTATTTTGCTTCCGAGTCTACCAAGGTAGCGGAAGCTTTGTTTTCACTTTTCAAGGACGAAAAAAAAAAGTTCTCCAAAATCAAAATTTTCACTCGCGTTTAGCGTTTTAGACCTTTCTGAACAATTTTGGTTCCGTGTCTGAGTGTCTGTGTGTCTGTCTGTCTGTGTGTCTGTCTGTCTGTCCGTCTGTCATGATTTCCTTGTAACGCGCATAACTATACGAAGTTTCTGTCCGATTTCTATGAAATTTTCAGGGATTGTGCGGGTTGGTGTGTAGACGGTCCCCTATGAAAATCATTGTCCCCGGACTGATAGAAACGACTGTGCATGCGCAAACGTGAATTCCCTGTAACGGCCATAACTTCCACATTTCCAATCCGGTTTCAATGAAATTTTCAGGGATGTTACAGATTAGTATTTAGATGATCCCCTATGAAAATCATCACCCCCGGACTGATAGTAGCCTCTGCGCATGCGCAAACGTGAATTTCGTTGTAACGGCCATAATTTCTACATTTTCAATCCAATTTCAATGAAATTTTCAGGGATGTTACAGATTAGTATTTAGATGATCCCCTATGAAAATCACCACCTTCGGACTGATAGTAGCCATTGCGCATGCGCAAACGTGAATTTCCTTGTAACGGCCATAATTTCTACATTTTCCATCCGATTTCAATGAAGTTTTCAGGGATGTTACAGAGTAGTGTTTAGATGGTCCCCTATGAAAATCACAGAGAATTGTTTTTCATAGAGGGGTTCAATCATAGAGGGATGGTCTCCTCTAAGAATCTCAAATCCCGTTCATTGCAGGTCATCGGTAGCTCAATGGATAAAGTCTTGATTTGAAGTCCTAAGGTCGCGGGTTCGAATCCCAGCCGAGGCTATGTATTTTTTGATCCAATCACACACCTACTCACTTAATTATTCATCCAAATTTGATGAAATTTTCTAGGATTGTCCAGATTAGCGTGTAGATGGTCCCCTATGAGGGTAGTGAAAGGTACTTAGAGATTGGTGTTTTGAGATTAACTACTATGCATCGGATCATCTATACAATCGGGTTATGGATACGAGGAAGCTATGTGCCACACCCACTTGGCAGACGTTTTTTTTCTGTTGAGTGTTGTCCAACTTCACCCCAGATCGATCGCATAAGGACGCCCAAGTCTTACTGTGGGACGTCCTAATTATGATTTTTACCGGAAATTTCGTTGTACTTTCCATTCAGTTGGTCGTAGTGACCTGGGGATGGTCCCATTCGATTTTGCGTGAAAAATCCTTTAAGAATTGCTGAGAGTTTCGAGTTTTTATTAATTATTTTGACAATTTTAGGGAATAAATATGACCCAAATTCCAGTAAAAATCATAATTTCTTTTATAGCTTTCAGTGCAAATAATAAAAAAATACGATTTTCAGCGGAAATGTCGTCGTACTTTCTATTCGGTTGGTCGTAGCGACCTGGGGTTGGTGTCATTCGATTCTGCGTGAAAAATCCGATAAGAATTTGTTAGCGTTTCGAATCTTGATTGACTATTTTGACAATGTTAGGTCATAAATATGTCGAGAGTTCGGGAGAAAATCATAAAAAAAAAAGTATGATTTTCAGGGAAAATCGTTTAAAAAAATCGATTTTTTAGGAAATTATGTAAAAATCATAAAATTGTATTCAACATACGAATACGGGGGAAAATCGTATTCAAAGTGTGAAGACGATTGTATTCGTATTCATATTCATATTCATACCTGTGTTCGTGTTCATAATCATAATATCACAGATATGATTTGTATTCATAATCGTATTTATGAATAAGAATTCGCCCATCTCTGTCGTGAGGGTTGACGTGTAGATGGTCCCCTGTAAAGGTAGTGCAAGGTACTTAGAGATTGATGTTTATACTCGTTGATTAGCTACTATACATTGGACCATCAGATGGTCCGGTCTGTAGATTCTACAAAATCGGGTTATGGATACGAAGAAACTATGTGCCACACCCACTTGGCAGAATTTTTTCAGGAATTTTGTGGGTTAGTACTAAATTAATTCTAATTAATTAGTCTTCCCCAGGTCGCTACGACCAATCGAATAGAAATTACGACGAAATTTCCGGTAAAATCATAATTTTTTAATGATTGTTAGTGCAAATTGTTTTAAAAAAATACATTTCCGCTGAAAATCGTTTTTTAAAAACAATTCGCACTGAAAATCATTTTAAAAAATTACTATTTTTACCGGAAATTTCGTCGTACTTTCTATTTGGTTGGTCGTAGCGACCTGGGGTTGGTCTCATTCGATTCTGCGTGAAAAATCCTATAAGAATTTGTTAGCGTTTCGAATCTTGATTGATTATTTTGACAATGGTAGGTCATAAATATGTCGAGAGTTCGGGAGAAAATCATTTTAAAAAAGTATGATTTCAGGGAAAATCGTTTAAAAAAATCGTTTTTTAGGGAAATCGTAGAAAAAATTATAAAATCGTATTCAAAATACGAATACGGGGGAAAATCGAATTCGAAGTGTGAATACGATTGTCTTCGTATTCATATTCATAATCATAAATTCGCAGATATGATTTGTATTCATAATTGTATTTATGAATAAGAATTCGCCCATCTCTGAGACACGGTACCGATATTGATCAGGAAGGCCCAAAACGTAAATTGCGAGTGGAAATTTCCATATTGGTGATTTTTTTTCTTTTTAACCTTGGTAAGTGAAAACAAAGCTTCTGCTATCTTGGTAGACTCGGAAGCAAAATGTTATAATTTCAATTTTATTAGATAGAAGGAATGACGGAAACAGTGTTGGAATGCACTGACATCCGACTGAAAATTGCGGAATCCATTCAATGCCAAAATGGTCATGGATGGTCCCAAATATATGTGTAGAAGTACCTAGTATACGTAAAGTAGTATTCATCAGGAGAAGAACTTTCAAGTCAGATTGTGCGTAGATACGCCCATTGCACTACTTAAGTTCGAGTATAGTACAGTAAAAATAAAAACCTTTTTAACAAAAAAATGGACCGACCTCAAAAATGATGTCCGTGAACACCGAAAAGGAAAAATAATAAACTTAGCGAAAACACACTGATGTATTAGGTTGTTGGATATAAATATCTTGTCAACAGATGGTATGTTGGAATACCAAATATTATTTGTAATGTGATTCACACTCATTGTCACACTCATATCCTCCATCATACGATAGCAGTGACGTACTACCCAATAGTTTTGGAACACTTATCTCTACTCGTATTCATGTTTTGTAATACTCACCAGATCATGTGAGTATTACTTAATAACCACAGTGTATCCATATAGGTAGGTAGGTACGCATTGAAGTCGCCGCCGTGCCCACCTGTAGACACAAACTAATCACCTTCCTTACTCGATGATCTGGTTAGCATTACAAGAGTAAGTACCTACCATTGAGTTACAATGTGCTCCCCAAACTATCAGGTAAGTACCTAGTACGTCTCTGCTGCCATATGAGTATGATAGTAAGTGTGAACCTCCCTAGGAATGGTTGTGACGAGTAATTTGAGACTCTATTATTACATGAGACTGTTTATTTTATTGGTGGATATATTATATTGTAGCAACATACCTTCGGAATCGTTGTTACCTAATTAACATTCAAAACCGTCCACAATTTTAGACAAAAAGATATATACGTTCATACTCGGTGTGGAAGCATGTCTGTGGTATGGGAGGTATGTACCTATATTTCCGAAAACGAATAAAATGTTGGTAAGTAGAACATCTAGGAGACGTTTGTGTCTACAGGTGGGCACGGCGGCGACTTCAATGCGTACCTACCTACCTATCTGGATACACTGTGGTTATTAAGTAATACTCACATGATCTGGTGAGTATTACAAAACATGAATACGAGTAGAGATAAGTGTTCCAAAACTATTGGGTAGTACGTCACTGCTATCGTATGATGGAGGATATGAGTGTGACAATGAGTGTGAATCACATTACAAATAATATTTGGTATTCCAACATACCATCTGTTGACAAGATATTTATATCCAACAACCTAATACATCAGTGTGTTTTCGCTAAGTTTATTATTTTTTCCTTTTTGGTGTTCACGGACATCATTTTTGAGGTCGGTCCATTTTTTTGTTAAAAAGGTTTTTATTTTATTATTTTTCCATTTTATATCATTTTTTATTTTTCACTTTTTAGTGGTCCTCAATTTGAATCAGAAATTAATTTACCCGCAGTTTTTCGATCAGTTTTCGCAATGTAGATCTACTTCAATACTGTGCATCATTTCAGTAAGGTGAACTAGAAGCCATAGGGTGGACGACATTTTGTAATCCGGATCAATTTACATACGTGTAGATGAGTTTCCGTTTATGGATCAGTTTCAGGAGGTATTGGGGTCACTTTCCTTCTTAGCCATCTACTCTCATATCCCTTAACTGTTCGACTTCCCTCATATATCGTAGGTACTTGGTAGTTCTGACAACACAATTCAACAACTCAACCATGACATGATTGACGAAGGAGCTAAGTGCTACATCCACTTGATAGAAAACCCTTCATCACCTAACTGCACTATATACCTCATATTTGGTACGGCACTATTCAGTTCTGACGATCTCCTATACCATTACCTACCCTACTATTTATGAATGACGAAGAAGCGATGTGCTACACCCACTTGGTAGAATACCCTCTCATCACCTAACTGTACTATATACCTCACATTTGGTACAGCACAATGTACTTCTGAAGATCTCCTATACCATTACCTACCCAAATATAGTATGGATGATGAGGAAGCTATGTGCTACACCCACTTGGTAGAATACCCTCTCATCACCGAGTTCTACTATACACCTCATATTTGGTACGGCACTATGCAGTTATGACAATCTCCTATACTATTGCCTACCCAACTATATTATGGATGACGAGGAAGCTATGTGCTACACCCACCTGGTAGAATACCCTCTCATCACCTAACTGTACTATATACCTCATATTTGGTACAGCACAATGTACTTCTGAAGATCTCCTATACCATTACCTACCCAACTATATGTTATGGTGGGTTCCTCTTCCCGAAGCTGACCTTCCTCTTCGTCGGAAGACATGGTATTTGCAAAGGAACAACACTTCCGAATTGTAAACTAATTTTATTACCTGACGAAACTGTACTATTTCAGAAACGGAACTCGAGTTAGCGATACTCCCCCTCGGACAGTATTTACTACAAATTTGATATCAAAATGATCACATGACACCTCAAAGGTTCACACTCAAGCGGGCTACAACGATAACTGTTCGGGCAGAACTAAAGGAGGGCTTAACAGGTGCCCCCTCTCTTCTCTCAATAGTTTCAAAACCTGTCACGAGGGGATTTACGAGCAGCTTGTGGCGACACTACTGTGTTTTCGAGTTTCAAATAATAAAAATTGTTTAAAATAACAATGTCAGTAAATCTGATGATAATGCAAGTGAAATGGAAAACGTTCAATCTGGTTCAATCAGGGTTTCAGTCTTCGTTTTCATCAATCCATCACACGGCGATCCTGACGTTGCTTCCGTCCTCGGGAGCTCAGTTCACCTAGGGGACCAGACACAGCCCATTAGTGAAGAGAATATCAGCCTACTCCCGTCTCCATAAGTGAAGGGTTTCCCCTTCAGGCAAACAATTCAAAATAACAGCTTAGAACTGGCAAGTAAATTAATGCACATGCACAGTGGAGGTTGGAGGCACGAGGAAAATTTCAATGAACAAACAATTCCAAGTAACAAACAAATTGTGCAAGGAGGTACAGGAATTATCCTTTGATCAATATATTCGAGCCAGGTGAATCCAGTCGTTAGGAATCATTAAAAGCAACTCGTTCAAAAGGAACTCATTCAAAAGAACTGCTTGGGAAGGTTGTCTATCTCACTTGGGCTTGACAGTCACACTATCAGAAAAGTAATGACTGTAAGACGTAGACCACGTAAAGGGAAGGACATAGAACAAGGGTCCAACTATGACGCAGCCAACGTAAGGGTGCCAAGCAAGGTAGACTCCAGCCCACATTCCAAAATTAGACTCATACTTGACTGAGAAAATGATTATGATGATCACTGAGAAGACTTGGGGATCCAAAGTCAACATAGGTGGGATAGTCCACATTCAACATGATGATCACTGAGAAGACTTGGGGATCCAAAGTCAACATAGGTGGAATAATCCACATTCAACAAAATAACAAGACTGGGCGAATCCACAGTCACCTTGGAAGAGCAGTGGGTAGTCCACTATGAACAAAAACAGTCAAGAAAGTCAAAATTACTTCGATAAATCCCTGCTATCATCAGGGATAGTGCTAGAGCCATCAAAATTAGGAGCCTTGCGCAACTGTTCGTGAGGGTATTTCAAGTACTTCCTTGATCCTCCAGAAACATACTGCAATAAGTAGCGGTCATTTGGTAAAACTTTAACAATTTAAACGGTACTCGATAAGCGTTATCCAATATGATTAGATTCCTCACCTCCATCTGTGCAAAAACCAAATCGTTTTCCTCAAGCTTTATGCTGTCAAATCGACTTATGCATCAATCGAGTAGCAGTATCTCGAAATTCATGTGTGCTAGTGAATAGAATGCTTCTAAGGTTTTTTCATATCCAAAATGGAAAAGAGACTCTTGTACATTGTTGACAACAGCATAACGTAGTGAATGTTGTACAATGTGAAGATATCTTGGGCGTGTATGTCTCTGTACTTTCCTACACAAAATTCTTCCATGAATTTCATAAGTGTTTTGAATATCAGGATCAATATACGATGTTTTCCATGAGGTCTTAGTTTTTGGTGTTGCTGCTCTATGAGGGTGCTGATTAACAAAGAATTTGCATTTGGATTTTCAATAATTGGCTCCGAAGTTACAGTACTATCATTATTGTCATCAATGGGTTTTCAAACCTTGCAAAAAGGACCACCTTCTTTGGACTCGTGGTATTAGTTCTTGTTTATTCTGTGTTGCACGAAGCGAAGCACAGTCAGTTACTACAATGAATTGGTAGCTTTGTAAATAGTTATGAGAATGAATTGCGGCATAAACCACAACAAGGGTCTTCAGCTCTTAAGAGTGGTAACTGTTGTTCGGGTGAATAAACATTTGAAAGTGAACAAGAAGAAGTTTCCCCCACTCTAATTACTAGTTTTGTTGTCCGTTATCTGCCTAGTCATACTTACCGCTCTCGTACCTTTCGTTATTTGAATAAATAGTTTTTCTACAAGTTCTTGTTCCCATTAATTCAATAAAAACCCTTCAGTAACGTGATTCTGATAGAGTGGTTCTTTTGCTATTGTCAGACGCACATGCTGACAAAGTTTCGTATGGGACAAATCTCTAAAGATTATCTGGACCCAAGAGGATCGCCAGGTCAGTCATACGTCTTTAAACTTCAGCTTACCCAATCCCCAGCTAGGATTGTTAGGAAACTTAGTACCTAGGCAGGACATAAGAGATTTACTGCAAATAATTTTAATTCACAAGTAGGCGCAAAAATAAGTCAGGCCTAACCACTGAAACAGCGGAGGAGACGACACTAACAGCTGTAGTATGCAACAGGTCTTGGCTTTCATCAATGATGTTAATCAGTATTGATCCAAAACCTAAAGAACTTTCATCAATATGCAATTCAATTGGATAAGAAGGGTTGAAAATGGTTAACATTGGCTCTGCAATTAGGAGGCCAATAAAATGTTGTCTAACCTTTTCATGATCTTCCATCCTTTGTTGTCATCAATTGGAACAAAGGGGTTGCTAACTGTGCAAAATTATGCACAAATTGTCTAAAATTTGAAGCTAGACCAAGAAATTGGCGAAGTGTACAAAGAGTTGTGGGAGGTCGCAATTTGTGAGAGCTTCAACTTTAGTTTTATTGGGTCGCAACTCTCCGTTCTCTATCTCATAACCTACATATTTGATTTTAGTTACAACAAATGAGCATTTAGAGAAATTGGATGAGAAACCAGCAGCTGTTAATATTCCCAGAATACAATCTAAGCGTTCTAATGCCTCACTCGGAGTGCTAGCAGAAATCAACATAATTATCGTACATGTTGCATGTGACATAATCATGTGCTAAGACTCCTAAAGCTTTCATGATAGCTCGTTGATAGACACTTGGTCCGTTACGTACCCCAAAAGGTAAAACCAAAAATTCCCACTGTCCATCTGGTGTTACAAAAGACAGTTTTTCAATGGAGTCTTCCTGAACAGGAATTTAATAAAATCCACAGGCAGCATCCACTAAATCGAGCAATTTGATCAGTAATCAACGGCAAAGGAAAATGTTCTGGGACTGTGTTCAAATCCAAGGAACGAAAATCAACAGTCATCCGAAAACCTCCAGTCTTTTTCTGAACAAGAAGTACCTATTGGACTAAAAAGGGGATGAGCTAGGACAAATTACTTTTGCATCTTCAAGTTCTTTTATGTGCTCTCGAACTAATTCACATTGTACAGGAACAGGACTGAGTCTGTAAGGACGTTGTTGTACTGTTTTAGTTGAATCAATGAGAAGAATTTTAAATGTTCCAGTGGTAATGCGTGTGGTTAGAACTCCTGTGATGAAGAATTTTGAATATTTTTGTAAAATATTAACGAGTTTTGATTTTTGACTAATAGGAATATCTGTGTGTAATTCGTTGAAATTCACATCATTTACTGGTGAAACTTGACGATTTTCTGATAATGAGTCTGTATGTGTGGGTAAATCAAAGAATGGAACGGTTATGGTGTGACAGCCTGGGATCTCACTGAACAACACAACCACATCCTTTGTAAACCGATCCAGAGAACATCGATCTATCAAAAATCAGAAAATTCATAATTAGATTTGCAAGTGTTATCAGTTCCAGAATGCTTATCTCTCTCTTAATATCATTATCCAATAAAACTTTTGACTCAATTCCAAGAATTGTGTCCTCGATTTAACACGAATTTCATTCATAAAAGTCCAGTAGTGTCCAGTAAAATATTCTCAGTAGTAGAAGACATGATAGGAGGATGTCCTTCCTCAATTTGCACGTATTTGGGATAATCACCATATAATAATCTGTCACAAGAATTTCTCGCCCCAAAATTATGGGCACTGGAAGACAGCTCTATCTGCCACTATGTGAAACAAAACATGGTATCACGACCATTGGTGGTAATTAAAACTCGTTTTTGGCATTTAGAAATGGTTACTGCAGATCCTATTCCATGCAAATGAACTATATTGTTAAAGGAAGTGCCTTGTAATTTAGAACTAATGGACATACGAAGGAGAGAGCATTCTGATCCTGAGACGAAAAACGCTGAATATGATTACATAAAGGTTTATAAATTTTCTACATAGATCACTCGTGTTTCTGATTCATCTTAAGTCCAACCCTTAGGTTCTCATAGGGAATGAACGGTTTGTCCTACAGAGCTCCGTGTGGTCTCAAAAATTCGATACTGTCTTAAATTGAAGGAAAAACAATACCTTTATACCAATTTTTTTTTTTTTTTTTTTTTTTTTTTGAGCTAGGGCGTTTTCAAAATTTTAACCCTTAGAAGTGACCGACATCAACCAAAATCTTAGGGGCACAACTAGACCCCAAATTGAGTCCATATACTAAATTTCATCAAAATCAGTCAATGGAAACTAAAAAAAAAAAATGCCGCGGACGGCCAAATTTTTATTCAATTTTTGGATTCTATGTAAACCAACAAATTTTGAGGAGGGGGTTAGAAATTGTTTTAATCTTGGTCGATTCCAGAGGTTCATTATTGAAAATTATAAACCAAAAATAGTGGAATACATCACCTCGGTAAGTAAAAGTGCCTTCTGGATTAGCAACGCATAGGCCAACGTGCTTCTCTGCTGGCTTGGGCATCAGACTTCTGTATTCTCCCGGGCCTGGTCTTGATAACTGCTTCTTCTTGGGACAGTTCGGTGCGATGTATCCTCCTTGGTTGCAGGCAAAGCAAGTAATAATTGCATTGGTGATGGGTTGCTTTGATAGGTGACTTGCTGAGGTAGTCTCAAACATGTGTGACGCTCAAAAACTTTGTGTTCAGTTCGTTGACAATGCCCACAGCGAAGATTGAAGTTTTGAGGAGATGAGAAAAAAGAGGTTTAATCATTTGGGCAGCGTTTTGAAGAGGTAATTCTTGATTCAAAGAGATTTTGTCAGCCATTTCTTTCATAACTCTCGCTTGTTCAAATAATAAATTGTGTAATTCATTCCTGAAATAATACTTGTCATGAGCGTATGGTGAGGGGGGTGGAGGAACAGGAGGTCTCCGACGATCTCCACTCGTGTTTCGTCAGCACTCGTAAAAATTCGGCAACATCGCGTTCGGAAGTGCGTGATCTTGGAAGGGTGTACCCCCCCTCGCCTCGTCCATCCTCTCTGGTCCGGTGGAGGGTTTTCCCCCTCGAGGTATTTTCGACTCGTCCTGAAAATGGCGGACGTAGACTTGAATGACCGAAGCGTCATGTTTTCACAAACATCCCGAGCGTTTCCGACGTTTTCACGAAATAATTGTTCACAGAGCCACTATTGAATTCACGATTTTCACTAAATCTGGCACGTAAGTTGTTTATCCCATCTTCTGATGTTATGGTGGGTTCCTCTTCCCGAAGCTGACCTTCCTCTTCGTCGGAAGACATGGTATTTGCAAAGGAACAACACTTCCGAATTGTAAACTAATTTTATTACCTGACGAAACTGTACTATTTCAGAAACGGAACTCGAGTTAGCGATACTCCCCCTCGGACAGTATTTACTACAAATTTGATATCAAAATGATCACATGACACCTCAAAGGTTCACACTCAAGCGGGCTACAACGATAACTGTTCGGGCAGAACTAAAGGAGGGCTTAACAGGTGCCCCCTCTCTTCTCTCAATAGTTTCAAAACCTGTCACGAGGGGATTTACGAGCAGCTTGTGGCGACACTACTGTGTTTTCGAGTTTCAAATAATAAAAATTGTTTAAAATAACAATGTCAGTAAATCTGATGATAATGCAAGTGAAATGGAAAACGTTCAATCTGGTTCAATCAGGGTTTCAGTCTTCGTTTTCATCAATCCATCACATATATTATGGATGACGAGGAAACTATGTGCTACACCCACTTGGTAGAATACCCTCTCATCACCGAGTTGTACTATATACCTCATATTTGGAATGGCACTACGCAGTTATGGCAATCTCCTATACTATTGCCTACCCAACTGTATTATGGATGACGAGGAAGCTATGGGCTACACCCACTTGGTAGAATACCCTCTCATCACCTAACTGTACTATATAACTCATATTTGGTACAGCACAATGTACTTCTGAAGATCTCCCATACCATTACCTACCCAACTATATTATGGATGACGAGGAAGCTATGTGCTACACCCACTTGGTAGAATACCCTCTCATCACCTAACTGTACTATATACCTCATATTTGGTACAGCACAATGTACTTCTGAAGATCTCCTACACAATTACCTACCCAACTATATTATGGATGATGAGGAAGCTATGTGCTACCCCCACTTGGTAGAATACCCTCTCATCACCGAGTTCTACTATACACCTCATATTTGGTACGGCACTATGCAGGTATGACAATCTCCTATACTATTGCCTACCCAACTATATTATGGATGACGAGGAAGCTATGTGCTACACCCACTTGGTAGAATACCCTCTCATCACCTAACTGTACTATATAACTCATATTTGGTACAGCACAATGTACTTCTGAAGATCTCCCATACCATTACCGACCCAACTATATTATGGATGACGAGGAAGCTATGTGCTACACCCACTTGGTAGAATACCCTCTCATCACCGAGTTGTACTATATACCTCATATTTGGAATGGCACTACGCAGTTATGGCAATCTCCTATACTATTGCCTACCCAACTGTATTATGGATGACGAGGAAGCTATGTGCTACACTCACTTGGTAGAATACCCTCTCATCACCTAACTGTACTATATAACTCATATTTGGTACAGCACAATGTACTTCTGAAGATCTCCCATACCATTACCTACCCAACTATATTATGGATGACGAGGAAGCTATGTGCTACACCCACTTGGTAGAATACCTTCTCATCACCGAGTTGTACTATATACCTCATATTTGGTACAGCACAATGTACTTCTGAAGATCTCCTATACCATAACCTACCCAACTATATTATGGATGACGAGGAAGCTATGTGCTACACCCACTTGGTAGAATACCTTCTCATCACCGAGTTGTACTATATACCTCATATTTGGAATGGCACTACGCAGTTATGGCAATCTCCTATACTATTGCCTACCCAACTGTATTATTGATGACGAGGAAGCTATGTGCTACACCCACTTGGTAGAATACCCTCTCATCACCAAGTTGTACTATATACCTCATATTTGGTACAGCACAATGTACTTCTGAAGATCTCCTATACCATAACCTACCCAACTATATTATGGATGACGAGGAAGCTATGTGCTACACCCACTTGGAAGAATACCCTCTTATCACCTAACTGTACTATACACCTCATATTTGGTATGGTATTATGCAGTTATGGCAATCTCCTATACTATTGCCTACCCAACTATATTATGGATGACGAGGAAGCTATGTGCTACACCCACTTGGTGGAATACCCTCTCATTACCGAGTTGTACTATATATCTCATATTTGGTATGACACTTTGCAATTATGGCAATCTCCTATACTATTACCTACCCAACTATATCATGGATGAGGAGGAAGCTATGTGCTACACCCACTTGGTAGAATACCCTCTCATCACCTAACTGTACTAGGTATTTTATTTCTATTATTTGGTACGGCACTATGCAGTTCTGACGATCTCCTATACCATTACCTACCCAACTATATTATGGATGAGGAGGAAGCTATGTGCTACACCCACTTGGTAGAATACCCTCTCATCACCTAACTGTACAATTATATCCCTAATATTTGGTACGGCACTATGCAGATCTGAGGATCCCCTACACTGTTACCTACCCAATCGTGTTATTTGTGTTGAGAGAGCTATGTGCTACACCCACATGGTAGAATACCTAACTAACAGTACTATGATTATCCTTCATATTGGTAGGAAAACTCACATACTCGAGCATTGATAAACACGTTTGATATGGCTCATGCAGGTTCTGAGCGAATAACCCAGTATAATTTCCCCCTTTCTCATCACCGCAGCACCTTTTAGTTATCGGAACCCCCCTCATATAGTATATCATTTTGAAGCTTACAATCAGACCTTTAATTTGACTATACACAAATGGTCCTCCATCGACTCAGTCGGAAGTCACAGGGCAAGAAGAGTGAATGCGGACCGATATTCCCGAAAACGGGACCCACGTTTTTCAACTTCATTCACAAATTTTCGATACTTCTAACAAAGCAAAATGAAATCTGTTTGAAACGGGACCACCACGGATACTTGTAGAACAAATTTCAAAAAGAACCAGACACATTGGTACCAGAATAAAGAAATGCAAGCGACTCGGACATACAAAAAAAAAAAAAAAAAAAAAATCGTCGTCCCACGACAACCCGAATTGAGTACCTCCTCTTTCGCGCGCCTTCGGCGCGTTGAAGTCGGTCAAAAAATAGCACTTTTGATCGGAAATAATTCGTCTAAAGTTAAAACTTGGTGGAGATGTTCCTTTTGGCATCATATTGTAGGGTCAGGTGGGGTAATTGTAAACATGGGGTAAATGTAAACAAGTGACATTACCGCCAACGTGGTGAACTGAGGAAGTAAAATTGATGGTAAACCTTCTCTATGGAGCACGTAGATTGTACTGAAGAAGTTGCCGCTCATTCTCGTCAGCTGATCTTCACTTGATAAGCAATTGATTACAGCTCTGCCGAAAACTTTGATTCTCGAACATTTTAGTGCTCAGGTTTTGTTCATCTGGCCTGCTCCAAACAGTCTACTCCAACTATTTTTATCCATCATATAGAATGTTAGCTTGCTTACCTATGCATGGACGATTTTCGTTGTACCTCTTTATCCTGCTGGGCTATGACGTGTTTACAATTACCCCATACTTTTTTTTACCTATGGGGTAATTGTAAACAAATATTTTCCACGCTTATTCAATGATTTCTGATCAATCAAATGCAGAAATTTCGCTCGTTTCTATTGCCTCTGCTTGAAACATCAAACCTACGGAAAGGTGCTAACGACAGACGATGTATTGCTCAGACTGAGAGAAGCCCAAGAAAAGAAAGCCACCAAAGTTACAAAAAGGAAGAAAAGCAATGAATGTGATGATAAAAAAATGAGAAGCCAAAGAAAGCCAAGAAACCGAGTGCCAAAGAGGCAGACTCTGAAAGTGAAGAAGAAGAGGAACTCCAAATCCTAGAATCTGATGGAGAAGAGGAAGATGAAATGGATTGGGATAGTAACCTGAAGAACAACTGGAAGAAGTCACCTACATAGAACCTCGAGGCGTAAACATTCTGCCAAATACATTTGTGCTGGTTGAAATAATGGGAGGAAAAAGAGGCAAAACCAAGTACTGTTATTTGTGTAGGGTTGACAAGGTTTCGAATGAGTTGGAGGTCACGGGGTTGAAAAGTGTCAACTCTGGGAAATCCAAATTCAAATTGGTCGAAAATGATCAATTTTCACTTGAATGGGATCAGATAAAAGGCTTTTATCTGATCCCATTCATCGTTTA
>CM019168.2:56345784-56422574 GCA_009739505.2 Apolygus lucorum
CGTAACAGGCATAGGAACCTCCTGAATCGGGGCCTTAGTGCCCTCGTTCTTCCAACGGCTACAGGACGGGCACTCCTTGACCATACGGTCAACATCAGCCTTCATGCCCATCCAGTAGTAACGTGCCCGGAGAGCCATCCAGGTCTTGTCCCGGCCTAGGTGCCCCTTCCAAGGTGGAGCATGAGCCCTGTTGGTCACCTGCTTCCTCCATTCCTTTGGCACCAGCAGGCGCCAGTCCCTTGAAGACTCATTGGTCCCCCCCACCCTATACCATATCCCCCTACGATTCTGTCTAAACCCCTCGCCCTTCAACTGGTCACCCCACTCGGCCTCCTGAAGCTGCGGCAAACGAGCAAGCTGAACAGGGTCAAGCTCGCCCCAGGCATCAGCCTCAGCCTGGGCAACCAGATGATTCACAGCTGGTCTCCCTGCTGGAGAGTCAGGCGCCGGCATCCGACTGAGGGAGTCCACATTTGTGTGGCGCTTCCCTGGCTTATGGACTACCTCAAAATCGTACTCCTGCAGCCGCAGCGCCCATCGTGTAAGACGGGCTGAAGGATCCTTCAGACTCATTAACCAGCGCAGTGCACTGTGATCTGTGACAAGGGTGAACCTCCGCCCATACAGATAGCAGCGGAACTGCTGCACCGCAAATACTACTGCCCTCAACTCCCTCTCCGTGGCTGAATAGTTCATCTCAGCCTGAGTGAACTGCTTAGAGGCATAACAAATGGGCCGTTCCTCACCATCCCGTACCTGGGAGAGCACTGCTCCCATCGCTGTGCCTGAAGCATCTGTTGACACCAGAAAGGGGTCCCGGAAGTCAGGATAGATCAGCACCTGCCCTGAGCAGAGCCCATCCTTGAGCCGCTGAAAACTCCTCTCCTGATCCTCCCCCCAAGTGAACTTCTGCCCCTTTTTGAGGAGTTGAGTCAGGCACTGTGCCAGATCCGCGTACCCCGGCTGAAACCTCCTGTAGTAATTGGACAAACCCAAGAAAGACTTCAGCTCCTGAGAATTTCGGGGCCGTGGAAAAGCCTTAACCGCCTCCACCTTCCCAGGGTCAGGCCTAACTCCATCCCGGGTTACCACGTGCCCCAGGTACTGCACCTCCTCATGAAGGAACCGGCACTTTGCCAGGCTCACCTTAAGGTTGGCTGCCTTCAACCGATCCAACACATTCCCTAACCTCCTCAAGTGCTCCTCCACCGACTCCCCAAAGATGATCACATCGTTGAGGTAGACGAAGCACTCCACCTCCTTGATTGAAGCCAGGAGGCGATCCATCAACCGCTGAAAGGTGGCCGGGGCATTACAGAGCCCAAACGGCATCCTTTCGTACTCATAATGGCCACCTGCCGTAGTGAAGGCGGTCTTTGCCTGATCTGCGGCTGCCACTGGAATCTGGTGGTAGCCACTGGCCAAGTCAAGGGTGGAGAAGTACTTACTCCTCCCAAGCCTCTCCAGAGTCTCGTTGATAGCTGGGAGAGGGTAGGCATCTTTGCGGGTTACATCGTTTAAGCCCCGGAAATCGGTGCAAAAACGATATTTCACTGAACCATCAGGGGTCTTCTTAGGAACCAATACCACTGGTGCCGACCATGGGCTATCACTATGCCGGATGACCCCAGTCTCTAACAGATTGCCGATCTGTTGCCGAATCTCCTCCCTCAACCGCTCTGGCACCGGGTAGGGACGCTTCACCACAGGACCTAAGTTCCCAGTGTCAATTCGATGACACACTGGAAGCCTGCACCCCTCTGGGCCTGGAGCGTCAAAAAGCTCCTCATACTTCATGAGAAGCTTCCAAGCATCTTCCCGCTGCCACTGGGGAAGATGCCCGAGCTTCTCCCATACCACCTTCCGGTGCCGGCCATCCTCCAGCTCTCCCAGGGCGCACAGCCTTGGCCCAATCACACAGAGGCCCCCAGTCACAGCCGTGGTATTCCCCACCACTGTCCGATTATCTAACAGAAGTGGTCCCTGTGTCAGGTTGACCACAGTGGCCCACCCCTTCCCCTCTTCTAGATTGGTGAGACAGCGGCCCACCCTCAAACCGATGGTAGCGAGAGGCTCTGGCTCGAGCATCACAGCTCCAGTCACTGGCCCAGCCACCCGTATCTGCACCACCTTCTCACTCCATGGTGGGATAGTAGTGTTCCGAGCCACCACTGCGATTCGAGGCGGAGGCAACTCATCACCCAGTTGCCTATCTACTTCCTCTGATTGAGGTCCCTGAGGGACTTTATTGGCTGACTCAACCTCAGTCGAGCCCTCCACCAGGACCTTCCGCAACCGCCATGCCCCCCTTCTCCTCCTCTTCCTCCTCCGTGAATTGGCGCTGCCTTCCTGTTCCGTCCCTAGGTTTACAGCCGAGGGTTCCTCAAGGACTTTACCCCCAACACAACGGTGGCGGTAAGTAGATTCCAGCTCATCCAGCTGACGTATGGTTCGAAGGATCCAAGCCCCAGGTTGTACCCCTGATGGTAGGCCTGAAGACATCTGTGCAACTTGGCAGCCAGACTCCACTGTAGTGCCCTGGATCGGCTGCAGACCCAACTGGGACCAAAAGGTGGCCAATGCATGGGGCCCCAGGCGCTCCATGAGGTCCACCCCCAAGATCCCATCCAGCCCTGTAAGACGCACATCGGCAATCAAAAACCGGTGCATGAGGCTGATCCCTCCATGACGAACGGGCACATCCTGTTCCCCTTTGGGGTGGAGGTACCCCCCCAAACCCTGGGGCCGAGTGACACAAGGTAACAGAGGTGTACCTGCCACAGGGTGCTGCAACAGGGACAGTTCCGCCCCTGTGTCACCCAACAACCGTAAAACAATCCCCCCCACCTCCATAGTGACCACTGGGCCTCTCACCCGGCGATACAAGGTGGTAACCCATCGTTCCTCCCATGCCCTTGTTATTGTTGTGGGACTGGGGACTGGGCCATCCCCGACCCGTTGGCTTTTGGGGAACCCTGCCAATTCCCACCTCGCACCGGGGCTGGTGCCGGACAGTCCCGAGCCTGGTGCCCCACTATCCAACACCGCTCACAAAAGGCCGGGGCCCTCGGTCCCGGTAGAGACTGCGGTCCCTGCAGCATCCCCGAGCTCCCCGGGGGTGGGTAGGGGCACTCCCTTGCAAAGTGACCTATCTGGTGGCACCGGTAGCACTCAGACGTGCCAAAAGGCACCTGAGGGGAAGACTGGCCCCCGTTCCCACCTCTTTGATGAACTCTAGGTGATGGTGTGGCAGGGGTGAAGGTCACCCTCCGCCCCTCAGGCCCACGAGCCATCCCTCGCCCCGCTGGAACAGCAGCCAACAACGGATCAGCCGGGTCCTCCTCCGTGAGGGCCAGAACCGCCCTACTTGGCTCCCTTTCCACCCCGTTCCAAATAGTCTCCAAGGCCAGAGCCTGCGTTATGGCCGACTCTAGACCTACGGGCTCGCCCTGGGCCACAGCCTTTGCGAGGGATCGGTCCCGGAGGCCCTGGAGGAAGGACTTCTGGGCCCGCTGCCCAAACTCTTCCTCCAGGATCTGCCGCCGAACAGGATCCGCTACAGTAGGCATGGCACGCCGACTAAGCTGCCGCACCTGATCAGCGTAATCGCGGAGGTCCTCCCCCACTTTCTGCCGGATCCGGTGAAGCGCCTCCTCTGCTTCAGCAGCCTCTGCGGGGTTGTGAAACCTCTCCCGCAGGGCCTTTTCTAACTCCTCGTACCTAGCGTGAGGTCCCAGAGTCTGCACGAAAGCGGCGGCCCGCCCCACCAGCTTGGCCTTCCCAAACAGGAGGTAATCCGCCTCCTCCCAGTGTCCTGCTACTCCCACCTCCCTTACCTGTCCCAGGTACACCTCAACCGAGGGGTCGGAGGGGGCCCCGCCCCACTCTCGGATCAAGGAATGGGTATTAGTATTTTTGCGGGGCCGCTCCACCCCCCGCCCCAAACGCAGGGCGTCTGCAATCATCCGAAGGGAGTCTCCATCTCCCTTGCTCTCCCGCACCGCCTCCAATTCCCTCTCCGCCTCCCTCCTCCGGACCTCCTCCTCCTCCAACACCTTCTCAGCCTCCCGCCTTCTAGCCTCTTCCTCTGCCAACTGAACCTTCATGGCCGCCATCTCGGCCAAGAGGCCATTCAGCTCTTCCCTGTCCATGATGGATAGCCACCCGATAGAAAAACCTACTCAACGCCTACCCAATGCAAGAACCCCAACTTAAAAAAAACAAATACAATAATAATACTGAATCAGTAAATATGACTCAATATTCCATACAACCCAAATATTCCATACAACCCGAATGCAATAATAATACTAAATCAATAAATATAACTCAATATTCCATACCACCCCAAATTTCCCTGAAACGAAATAGCCCTCTCCCGATTCAAATTATAAAATTCCCCCCCCTTCCCGAAGAAAATATAAATAAAACGAGTAAAAGGCAAAAATAAAGTTTCCGAACCTAGTCCGAAAACCTAGGCAGGGGAAGAAAAGAAAACGAAAGGTGCGAAGTTTTGCCTACTCGTTAGGGCCGCGGGGAGCCCGCTCCACTGATTGAGTGGATGGAGGAAAGGGGGTGAACTCCCGCTCTCCTTTCTCGAAATACAGAAAAACAACGGGGAAAAGGGCCGAAACTCCCGTTCCCAATCTCCCTCCAAAACCCACAACCGAATACTCTTCCACCCAGGAAATATATCGCCAGAATTTAGGTCAAATTTTTTTTTTTCCCCGCTCACCTTAATTATGAACTAATTAGGCTTTCCACCTTGCTAGCTTTCCCTTCCTTCCAGCTCTCGTACTTTCGTACGTTTCCTGCGGCCGGTTCTTGGTACGCTCTTTTCTAGGTTCTACTCGGGAGAATGTCCCGTTTCGAACTTCGAAATTTAATTTGGCGTACCCCACACCTGACACCAGTGTGAAAGGCCGCTCTCTACGCTGGTGGGAGAAGAAGGGAGAACAAACAAGGCGGAAGATACCTTTCCCCGATTAGTGGGTCTGCTATATTTACCTAAAAGGGGGAGCCTAATGGGGCGGGATAAGCCTGCCCGGGAGCTAGCGGAGTATGGGGGACACAGCAAAAGTGGGACTTACGAGCGGCCCACGAACTACCCTATTCACTAAAGCTACCCTAAATCCAGTCCTTACGATGAGCCTTAAAACTATCAACCCAGGTAGGTAACGTCTGCGGTACTTACAGCTATTCCTTCAACTTCCTTACGGTAGACGTCCGACGGGGCACCGGGCGAGCGAGATAGACGGACGGACGAATACGGGGACCTGAGCGGGAGCACACACCGTTGTACTGTTCCGGTGCACGAAGTATGGGGGAGCTGAACAACCGGAGTTTTCCGTGACTAAAGGCCAACTTTTCCGGTACACCTTCCAAGCCGAGTCCAAACCTCCGAATGCCCAGCTCCCTTGGACCCACCGGGGTTCAACCCGAGGGCAATCGCAACGAGGTCGAGCACCGTCAGCAATAAACGGCGACAGCTCGCCGCCGAGTTGCACAATCCGGGACTGTTTGTAAATAAACAGCCCCGCATGTCCCCGAACCGTCCGACCGCCAATACCCCGAGGAACCAAGAAATCTACAACTAGGAACTAACTCTAACCCTAACTAACTTTACAGCTTAACACTAGCCCTAACTACTAATACTGCCTACCACAGTAATCAAATGTTTTAGTGAATGTTTAAGTGAATAAAAAACACTTTTGGTACAACATGCGTTTTAAAATTGTGTAGAAGATTTTCACAAAAAATACTTATTCATTTCTCCACCGCATAATAAGTTTAGTGTGGATTAACACTACAATGCCCAATGCCAATCTAGGGTAAACTTGAATAATCAATATATCGAGATATTTGCGCATTTAGTTAATCAAATATATTTGAATATTACCTCTTATGACATACCTCAGTTTGTGTGAAGATTCGAAGAAATATCAAGTCGTTTTAAACTGAATTTAATGACATACTTCGACAGAAAGTTACAGACATGAACCTTATTCCAACAGATCGGTACAAAGACAACCAGTTCAGCAAAAGCCCGCCAGAGCAAGCTAGTAGTAGTAGTGAGGCGCAGTGTTGTTCCAGTGAAGTCATTATCGTAGGGGAGACGTTGTTATTTTCAACACCCCCTCCCAACGGCAACACGCAGAGAATGGAGACAGGGCAGATGTCTCAGGAAGACAGCGCCCCATCACATGAGTGAAGAGCGGTGCAGAGAGTTGCAGCAAGGTTGAAGAGAAGAAAGTCTTCACTTTGCTGCCTTGAATCCATTGATACCATATAGGTGATGCTGTTTCAAAGCATCCTGTTTTTAAATGTCGTTCTGGTCATGTAATGCACATGTCTAAAATCCATTCAAAGATTATTCAAACAATTCGAACTGAAATTGAGTCATTATTGGATTACATTCAATTACATTATTGGATTACAACATTTACAGCTCAATTTTTAAACATTAGCTGGCTTAAGGTTTTTGAAAGTTCTTAATTTTATTCCTTTAAGGGGGTTTTAGTGGCTGTGTCAACAAGTTTGTTGTAAATGTCAATCCAAGTGATTTTTTAATACTATACGAATTTGATAATCTGTTCAAGAGTTAGACTCGACCGACTTAGCAAGCCTAACAACTAGCTCACAATCGTTCCAAAAGAGCAGGTATCCAGTCTAGATTTTGAACGTTCTTAATCATATTTTTCAGACTAGCTGACTTTTCAAACAGGGAACCCACTTAGTTTTGAAACATAACAAAGTATTAACATCTTGTAATATACTAAGTCAGGACAAAATTTTACAAAGTGGATAGTGAGCTGAATATTATAGTGAACAAAAATACCACCCACTGGGAAATTATTACATTTTTATTTTTTTCGAAATTATATCAAACGTTTGTTGTTGACGTCCACAGTAACATTATGGAGAGATTAAGAACGTCAGAATTTGATTTCCAACACAATTTAGATAATTTGTATTCCCAGTGAAAAACAATCCTAGGTCAATTGTCCGTATAGATACCTCCTTATTCGAATCACTGTCCCCCAATGTTTATGAGAAAAGTTAAATTGTCTTTTACAAAGCAAATGCAAAGACAGAATGTCAGGGAGTGTGCCAATAGATAGTATGCACGTATTTATAAATTAGGATAAGCCATGAATAGATACAAAATTTGGCTCCCACACAAAAATGAAGCCAATAGAAATTCCAGGTGATAAAGAAAAATTATCAGTTCACCAATCTCGCCAAACGGCACGTCAAAATAATTGGAGAACTGTGGCTGGCTATGGCACAGTTGCCAACATCGTGAAAATCCTTCTTAACTACAATCCTACTAATAATGTACGTCAACAAAACATTTCCTTCTCCATTATGACTGAGAATAAGACTTCCTTACAACTCCTGACCACGTAGACAATGCAACAAACTTCAACACACCAAAATCCCACATTAGCTGATGTGTGCATTTACTGCCCCAAGTGGCCAATATACCCGAGTTTCTCATATGTAATAACGAAGAACTATTTTTCTAACTAATTTTGCAGAACAGCAAACAGTCAAATTTTCTGAATGCAGTCCCCTTATCCATGAAAACATTTCAGATTATAATCTCTGGCTTTTCCGAATCAGAGGGTTCCTAAAGCACGACCTAATAAGAATAAGACGTTGCTGTTCAATAGTGAACCAATAGCCTGCCAGATTAGAATTGACATAAATTAACGTGATTGCATGATTTTCCCATGTAGACATACAAACCTGGAAGTCATACTGGCGAAACCAAGTTTTAGACTGACATCCTGATAGTTATGCTAATTACATTATCAACATTAAATAAACTGAACATCTGAACGTCGAGTTATTAGTGGAAAATTAAACATTCAGACAGTTCGTTAAACTCCCTGTCTGAGGTGGCATTGAGGCGACACCATAATTGAATCAAGACATTAGACGAGTCTTTCAAGTAGACTTTTGTCTGAATTGTTCAAGTTATAAATTAATTGCTTCAATCCGCTGATTGACATCAGGTGAGTTGATGACTTCCAAATAAGGTTGGAAGGGGCAAGCCTAACAGTTCATTACTTTGAAGTTGAGTGATATTTTTAATGTTAGGTTATCTGGTAAGGACTGGTGAACTGAACAATATTGAATTACATTGCCAAGCCTCCCCACATTCCAGTAGCAGACACAATCAGCTTCAGGATTGATTATAAAGAACATAATGCTAACAGCCAATTTATGAATGTACTCTAGCGTAGGTAGTTTACCAATAAACATATTCAAAAAAGAAAAAGGAGCCTATTGACGAATTTAGGATAGCTGAAGACGTAAATTCCAAAGTAGAAAAGATATCTTGGAGAAATCCCCGATGATACAAGGTTGACTCAGATCTATTATTCTAATTCTCTATTCAGTCATTCAGCAATACACGCGATGTGTAGGATCGAACACTTTTCCTTATTGTACTTTTATTGTCAGTGGTCCTTAATTCTAAACATCATCTATCTTAATTTTTCTTATTTTGGCATTTGGTCCCTTGAGTTTTCAAATCCATGCAATGAAATTAAACAGTGCTAAGTTATCATTTTTGTTTTTCTTATTTGCTCAAAGATACTATAGGCTCAGTGAAAAAGAAAGTGTCTTTCTATGCCTAACCAAGAGAAGGTAAACAACCATCTCAGGTCGTCATCAGCTGATGACGGTTGCTGATTTCTAATTTCAACGAATGATGGTTGCTACTTTTACTCTAAGCTTAAGTGGAGAGGGTTCATCAATAGCCCAACCCAAAAGGCTATCAATACCTGCGACACCACCTTTGGACAGTCACCAATCCAGACAATCTCCCAGGCAATCTCTCTTGGGAACTGGTTCATTAAACCAGCCAACGGCCGTTGATTCTACATCTAACCACTCTTTACTTGTTGTGGAGACAAGAGCAAACCAATTGAGTTATCAAGTCGAGTAGCTCCTCTTTCCTGAGGAGTAATGAGATTGACAGCACATTCATAATGATTTATCTTCCCCCTCCTACACCAGGAACTACTACATTTGTAAAGCAGTCTTCGGTTTCAAATGGACACTTTATTTCAAGCATGATTGCATTTTTCGGAGCAATAAAAGCATCATCAATGGGAAGCTTGAAGCCACCCACCAGAAACTTTCATGAAAGTGTACATGTTTCAACACATCAAGAGTGATTTCATTTTCAAAGTGACTGATTGATCAATGACTCCATCAGACATGTTATCGTTAAAACAGAGCTACAGTTAGTAAAATAAACACATTGATATTTTACCTGATACTCTAACATCAACAAGAATGTTTCTACTAAACATGATACGCCATTTTCCTCTTCAAAGCCAAGAGTATCGGACATAATTTCATTTCACCTGAAATGAACATTTTCAAGAATGGTTTCTACAAGACCTGATTCGTCACTTACCTCTTCAGAGCCTTGAATATTGGAATGAATTTAATTTCACCTGTTTCGTCACTTTCCTCTTCAGAGCCACGAATATAATTATCAGACTCAATTTCATTTCACCTGAAATGGACATTTTCAAAACTGGTTTCTACTTAAACCTGATTCGTCAATTTCCTCTTCAAAACCACAAATATCGGACTTAATTTCATTTCACCTGAAACAAAGATCTTTAAGAATGGTTTCTACTACACCTGTTTCCTCTTCAGAGTCACGAATATCGGTCTCAATTTCATTTCTCATACCAAATTCATTGTCAGGAAATGAGTGTTTCTTACACATTCTAGGAGAGAACTCACTATTCATCAGCTGCACATAACAAACGAACGAGACATAGGGATTGCTAGAACGTTTAATGTATAGCACAGATTCTGAAAAGTTCAACCAATCAGGTACTAAATAAAGTACCGAACAATTTGAATATTTACAAAGCAACGACATTAATCTGATCGATCATTTTGGATACCTGTTTGCAACTTGTAGTCAATCCATCCAGTTCTGTGACTTCCACAGAATTGGTTTCTTCGTCTACCTACATCAAAGTTGTCCACACACCACATTGTTGATCGTAAGGCATGGTTAACTGTTAACTACACTGAACCTGTGGACTTCTCAAGTATACCACCTACCTACCAGGTAATGGCTGAAAATGGGTGTTATCAAAAATTGTTAGTAATAGATTGAAAACATCCAAGGACGTGGTAGATGGGACTCAACTTAAAGTGTGGAACAATTGAATTGAGACCTTTCTGTCAGGCAGGGAAGAGAAAACATGGATTGATTTCAATAAACATCATCACGCACTAGGCGCGTGCAAGTTCAAGTATGTATGTACAAGGATGTAGAACTGCATGTTTTGAGAATGCATTATTCACGTATCTATTTGAAGGCAGACATCAGCGTCTGGCCTCCCTGCCTTTAATGTCATCCAGAATCATGTTTTCTTCATTGTTGTTCATGATTCTGGTCTGCATCAAACGATTGCACATCATTTTGTAACAGTATCAATATTTAGTTTTTCGTTATAAGGAACTGCTTAGCAGACCTACTGTTTTCAACATACTACTACGTAAAGTAAAGTAAACAACCATTTCAGGTTGGATTTTCGTCCGTCTGCCATTCATGGCATCGCGGACGTCATCAGCTGTCTTCCTAAGGGAAGATCAGAATTTGTTCTGATGATTTCGCTCATGGCTTCCCATTGCCTCACCGCCCTGGGTTGGGACGAGGGGGAACTGCGACCTGCTTACCCGGAAATATGCTCCCGAGGCGAGCCTCGAACTCACGGCCCCACAACTGGTCCGAGTCTCATCCCCAGGGACACATGTCAGAATTCGCTCGGCCACAGCTGAACCCATCGTCGTCAGCAATGATCAAGCAAATAATTGAGTGTAAGCTTTGGGCTTCACCGTTGAATTTAAGCTTCTCGAGTAAGCCCGTTTTAAAACCGATCCAAATATAGGTTGAGAGGTTATATTGACATAAATAAAAGGTAATCTAAATTTAATGAATTTAATGATAATTACCTGGTAGACAGCTGTAGCGGCTCGGAGGTAGCTGAAGGCTCTCAATATCAAGGTAACACCTGAAGGGTTGGTTACTGATTGTTTCGAAATATTATTGTTATGTCTGAAGGACGGAAGTTCGATTCCTGAAGGGAACTAAGAGTGCACGAAAAATGATACGAGTGCACGGCGAAATTGGCGCACGCACGAAAACAATGCGTCGCACTAAAACAATGTATTTTTGCACTAAAAGGTGTGATCGCACGAAAAGAGTGCGTTCACACGTAAACCTGTCTGTTACGGAATAAGGTGAATTAAATGAGAAATGCAAAATTGTACAATCTAATAGGAACGTTTTAATGAAAATAAAGGAAATTTGACTCTACGTTAAGTTCTGTCGCAAGCAAGTACAATTAATACAAATAAATGGTTTACATGAAATATGTGCGTTTGATTTCTCCTTCTCTCTTTCTCTTATTACAACTTACAACTGACTTTACTCAATTTCAACAACTTTTGACTCTTGTCTTGACTGACTGACTTTACTACTAAAATGTTCTTTACTTTACTATGACTTGATTTACATCTACACCATTCGAACACAACTATCATTGGCCAATGTATAGATATTTGGTTTATTACACTCACAGCGTCGGGGCCCGTAGGAAATCCGTCGGTAGTGCGTTGAGAAGATCTCGGGGGATGGGTGTTCAAGCTGGATGTCACGAAGTCTTACCAGGTTGAACAGGGGGGTTGGCTCAAATAATAAACTCGCGGGCGGCAGGGCTCTCACCGGAATATTACTGAGGGGATCCAGCGACTGACTTGCACAGGGGGTTCGATAAGCGTATCTATCTTGGGCAAGAGAGCGTGGATGTTCGCATCAAAGACTGGGGAGGTTATGGCCGCTCCACGCGGTCACCAGTTGATTTCTTTGTGGAAGTCCCCACCCTCCAACGGCGAGTACTGCGCAGGGCTCCGCGGCAGCCCGTGATTGGCGGATGGTGACGTCAAGGTGACATGAGCGCTTCTGGTGGTGGGCACCTGAAGATGGTGGTGGCGCCCTGGAGCGGGGGCGGTACAATGCTCGCTCCGATCTGCTGACTTTCGGTGGTGGAGGAAGGGGAGCGTAGATGGTGGTTGCTCACCCCTTTACTTTTGGATTAAATCCGTGAGCTGGGGCTCACATCCTCCGCCCCTTCGTGAGCCAGAGTCATCAAAGATGACACTGGGTACTGGCAGAGGGACGGAAGGATGTGCCTTCCTGAGAGCCAGCTCGTATCTGTATCGTCGGCAGCCCCGACATCCGATGGGGTCACGCTTCCCCGAGTGGTCCTGGGAGCAAGAAGGAATGGGTCGGCCTTGGTGGTAAGTCGCTCGGAGCCTGTGCCAGAACTCCTTACACGCTGGGCATCTAAAACTGTAGAGGCGAGGTGTTGGACGAGTGCACACTGGACATGTCAGCTGGTTCTTCTTGGCTTTCCTCGTCAGTCGCACCGTCAGCTTGGGCCGTGAGTTGGTTGCCTCACTTCCTGGTGTTTGCTCTGGCTCGTGGGTTGGTGTTGGGACCCAGGTGATTTCTGACTCCGATGACGATGAATAGATTTGGCAAGACCGTCGCCGTGGAGTCTTGTCCGCGGGTAGCTTCGTTGGGGATTCCGTGGGCGAATCCGCCTCCCCACCAGGCTCCTGAGCCGGAGCAGGCGAGAGAGTTGGTACGTCGACTACCTCCGCTTCTACCTCTGCAGTGGTCGCCGCAGGTGGCTCTGCGGTCACAGGTGCGGACGCCTCAGAGTCTCCAGTCCTCGCCGCAGGTGGCTCTGCAGACAGCTGTGCAGCAGTTTCCGCCAACTCTTTCTTGGCCGCATCGCGCTCGCGGATCAAGAGTTCGCGCTCTATGGCCCATCGTTCTTAGCGATCGAGGAGCGCATCCCTTTCCTCGATGATGCGTTGATAGGAAGGGACCCACTTCGCCACCTCCACCACCGTCATCATCGCCGCATGGCAGTTGGTCTTTCTGGCCAGGTGTGTTTCGGCACAGTCGGTAAACCGAATGTAATTCAATAAGCTTTCCAACTGGAGAAATGGGGTAGGCGTCGGTTCCGGCGTCTCCAAGAACCCGGGTGGGTGATCGTATACCCGGTCTTGCTCCTCCCTAACTCGCTCCCTTAAGATCTGTATAATAGGGTCGGGGGTCGGAGGTCCTCCATCGGCGATCCACTCCTCTATCTATTCTTGCGCCATGCTATCCCTACAACAAACGAAAATCCTAATGTGTCATCCAGCTTAGGAAAAGTGATCAAATTTAAATAGGGGGAAGTTACGGCCTTGTTTTTAATTGATGATTGTTGTGTTCAAATGTGCCATGGAATTCGTTAAATTGTGTTGTAATAATTTGCAGGTAAGTAGTTCGATCTGAAGGATCCAATAAATTTTTCGATCTGAAGGATCTACAAGTGTAGCTTTACATTAGTTATAGTCGGTCGGTGTTATGTCCTATTAGTATGTAAGTATGTTATTAATTCTTTCCAAGGTGGAGGCGACGATAATCTACCGGGGTGGCTCGTCTGCGCAGCACGTATCTGGGTTCGTTGTGGTCGACTTCATTCCAACTTCTTTTGGGCGGGGGATCCTCCAATGTCTCTTCGTATTCTTCGGAAGACGACGGTGCATTGTTGGAACCCTCCTCGTTAGGGGTCGGATTCGGATCGACATGGCTTTCGAGTCGATGCGTTACGCCATGCGTGGGCGTGCGTGCGATCGCCTCGGCCGGGACGTCATCGGGCGGTCTGGCATTGTGGCGGGTTGATGGTGAAGGTACTCCCGATTTCATCTTCCATGATGGTTTCTGGTTTTCATCAGGTAAGTACTTCTCACTTGTTCCAGGTCTATTTTCCGGTGGATGGACGGCGGGGTGAATGGTTTTCGTGCGAGGTTCGAACTCGAACGGGTTCGCGAACGCATCGTTCGGCACGCCCCTCACAAACGCAGATCCCCGATTCGAATGTTTGGGTCCAAGTGGTTGATCTCGTCGGGAGCACGTTCCGCAGCGTTTTATCTGTTCCCGCACGTCATTTGTCAGGTTAGGCCAAATCCCTAGCCTTTTCACCATGTTGAGGGTGGTCTCCTTTTCAACATGACCAGTTTCGACACTTCGATGGCACCGATTTATCAACCATTCTCTCATAGATTCGGGAATGAGGGGAACCCATGATTTGGAGTCGGTCTGTTTGGTCTTTAGTTCCCACACGCCGTTATTCCGACGTAGATTGTTTCTCTCGTGGTGTGGAACGGTCATCTGGATCCATGCGTCTCGCTTTTGTGCGGCCATGATCATTTCTCGGGGGAAATTCAGCGTCGCGGTACCATTTTCGTGATACTCCTGCTTAACACTCCTTTCAGGAGGATTCAATGTGTTTTTAGGCTCATTTTTCGATTGGTAGTATCTTCCGCGTTCATTTTCTCTTGGCATTTTTCCGCCAACGATTCCGATAGTTCCGGCTTCTTTTGCGTCCGTCGCAGAATATTCTTCGTCTTGGTTCATTGTTAATTCCTCAAGACCGTTCGGTGGATTACGGTCGTAACTCATGGGCGTGTCGATACGTTTTCCGTATCCGTGGTCAGAACTGGTCTCATCCTGTCCGTATGTATCGGCGTGCGCAGGCGTATCAGTTTCCATGCGGCTTCCTCCCGAATTCTCATGCAATCGCAACTCGGGGTGTCCATCTTCTTCTGGTAGGTCCTCCATGTTTTTGGCGGGCACAATTTCTTCTAGGGGTTCGGCGTACGAGACCCTCTTTCCGTTCGGTTCCAGATCTTGTGCGGGTGCACTATCCCGCACGTCCGTTCGACGACCCTTCTCGGAAAGGGCTGTTACAGCCGGAAAGGTACTGGGGAAGGGGGTGTCCTGTCCGCATTTTGGTTGGCGAATTGCAGACACCCTTGGTTCCCGCCCTTCCAGCCGCAACGCGCTCCCCAAAGGCCTTCGTCCTGGGTCAATTTCAACAGAGTACGGTGATGGTTCCTCGTCCGTGCACGCCTGAACGGTCATTTCGGATCCCAGGTTCAAAGTTAACGACACCTTTTGCAGAATATCCAATCCAATCAGGTCCAAGGTCGCGCTTTTTCTTGCGAACACCAGGTAAGTATGTTTGAACGTGGTGTCGCCGATTTTCGTCATCAGGGTTTGCTCTCCGGCGAACGGCAGTAGAAGTCCGTCCGCTCCCCAGGCCATCCTACGCGTTGGTCTCATTGGGACGCCCTTTACGGGGGTCGCCAACACCGAAAACGCGGCACCCGTATCGATTATCATTTCCCTTTACTCGGGACCCAACTCCGCAATAACGGTCAGGTTTCTCGTCACCGGAGCCTCCACGGCCGGTATGTGTGTATCACCCGACTGGATCTGATACCGCGCTATTCTCATGGCGTGCGCCGGTTCTCGTTCGGGGTTTGATATTGGAAGGAGCTTTTTCTTTTTAAAGCAATTCTCTTCCAAATGCTCTCTGGCTCCACAGAAGTTACAGAAAATTGCCATTTGCGGGTTAAACGGACAGTCGATCGGATAGTGTGCAAAGTCCGCGCAGAACATGCACGGGAAACGTGGCGGGGGTTTCGTTTCGACGTTTCTGTCCTCCAATCGTTCCCGTCGTCGATCCTCGTCATTTCTCCTCTGGTACCTAGGTAGCGGTTCGTTCTTCTTGGGACATTTCGCAGCGAAGTGTTCCAGGCTGCCACAGCTGTAGCATCTACGGTCTCCACTAACGGCCGCTAATTCCCATTTTTCGTCAAGGTCGGGTGTTGTCTCGAGGGTTTCTTCGAGTTGTTCAGCTTTTTTCAGCGCTTCCTGGAGTGAACGTGGTCGGTTTGCGACAAGGAATGCGCTCACTTGTTTCTCTACTCCCCGGATGAATGCACTCAACGTTTTGGTTTCGACCCATTCATTTTTTTCAGGTCGGCGGAGCGTCTTCCCCTCTTCCATTACTGCGCAGCGTGCAAGGTTACGCACTCTGTCGGCGAACTGGCGGAGCGTCTCGCTAGAGTTTCGTTTCACCGTCCACAAGAGCGCGGCTGCGTGCTGGGGGTTCTCCTTCTGAAACCACGTGATCATATCCGCTTTTGCCGCTTCGTACACGTTATCCGTATCTAACGAATCATCCCGGTCAATCAGGAACTGTTTTGCGGTACCTCGGGTTTTTGTACGGAGAAGGCGGTATTTGAGTCGTGAATTTAAATCCGCGGCCACCATTTCGAAATTAGCGAAAAACGAGGTCACACTCATCGCGCCCGCTGCATCCGGATCCCATGGCTCAATTTCGGAAGACACCGAACGTGGAATCTCGTCTCGGTTGTTGTCAGTTGAACTCGTGTTTAACCGTTGGAGGAGTAAGTTCATTTCCCTCATGGTTTGGGTCATCACCTCAACGGCTTCGGTATTTGCCGTTGAAGGTGTGTCGTCATCATCCCTATCGCTATTTGTCAAAAAGTTGAGCGACATGTTGTATGATAGGTTTTGTTGGTGTGGTCACAATTGGTAAAATACTTCCACTGGAAGGAAAGAAAATCTGTCTTGTCTGTCTGTTTCTGTCTAAATCACAAGGCGATTCAGCAAACGAAAGGCAAATAGGGAGTGCTGGTGTCACTTTTCCTAAGAATAACAAAAATGGATGCACATCCTACCTATTTTCCACCTATTCCGTTTTCAGACAGTTCGACCGTTTGACTTCCGATTTCGATTTGCTTCGAAATATTTATGTCGGATTGGTTTGCTTACTTTTCCTATTTTGTGAGTTCGTTGCAAGTGAAGCTTGCACTCCTAATCGCATTCGTTAATTACTGAAGGTAATTTTCGAATGTGATAATCCTAACGCGCTGCCACCATTTGTAAGCTTTGGGCTTCACCGTTGAATTTAAGCTTCTCGAGTAAGCCCGTTTTAAAACCGATCCAAATATAGGTTGAGAGGTTATATTGACATAAATAAAAGGTAATCTAAATTTAATGAATTTAATGATAATTACCTGGTAGACAGCTGTAGCGGCTCGGAGGTAGCTGAAGGCTCTCAATATCAAGGTAACACCTGAAGGGTTGGTTACTGATTGTTTCGAAATATTATTGTTATGTCTGAAGGACGGAAGTTCGATTCCTGAAGGGAACTAAGAGTGCACGAAAAATGATACGAGTGCACGGCGAAATTGGCGCACGCACGAAAACAATGCGTCGCACTAAAACAATGTATTTTTGCACTAAAAGGTGTGATCGCACGAAAAGAGTGCGTTCACACGTAAACCTGTCTGTTACGGAATAAGGTGAATTAAATGAGAAATGCAAAATTGTACAATCTAATAGGAACGTTTTAATGAAAATAAAGGAAATTTGACTCTACGTTAAGTTCTGTTGCAAGCAAGTACAATTAATACAAATAAATGGTTTACATGAAATATGTGCGTTTGATTTCTCCTTCTCTCTTTCTCTTATTACAACTTACAACTGACTTTACTCAATTTCAACAACTTTTGACTCTTGTCTTGACTGACTGACTTTACTACTAAAATGTTCTTTACTTTACTATGACTTGATTTACATCTACACCATTCGAACACAACTATCATTGGCCAATGTATAGATATTTGGTTTATTACACTCACAGCGTCGGGGCCCGTAGGAAATCCGTCGGTAGTGCGTTGAGAAGATCTCGAGGGATGGGTGTTCAAGCTGGATGTCACGAAGTCTTACCAGGTTGAACAGGGGGGTTGGCTCAAATAATAAACTCGCGGGCGGCAGGGCTCTCACCGGAATATTACTGAGGGGATCCAGCGACTGACTTGCACAGGGGGTTCGATAAGCGTATCTATCTTGGGCAAGAGAGCGTGGATGTTCGCATCAAAGACTGGGGAGGTTATGGCCGCTCCACGCGGTCACCAGTTGATTTCTTTGTGGAAGTCCCCACCCTCCAACGGCGAGTACTGCGCAGGGCTCCGCGGCGGCCCGTGATTGGCGGATGGTGACGTCAAGGTGACATGAGCGCTTCTGGTGGTGGGCGCCTGAAGATGGTGGTGGCGCCCTGGAGCGGGGGCGGTACAATGCTCGCTCCGATCTGCTGACTTTCGGTGGTGGAGGAAGGGGAGCGTAGATGGTGGTTGCTCACCCCTTTACTTTTGGATTAAATCCGTGAGCTGGGGCTCACATGAGTAACTGAAACAAGTAACTCAGCTATGAATATAGTCAACATAGTACTAAGTACCTGGAACATACAGTGTTCCCTGATTTAAGCAAAATAACCAAAATGTCCTTTTTTTAAAAATAAAAGTGAAGGTTAGAATTTATTCTAATCATTATTGTAGGTATGGGTACCTACAGTAGTCATTATAATATTGTCATGCTATTTGAACAATAAATTCAGTATCTAATTCATCTTATTATTGATTCTATCAATGTGGTACACTGATTCAATCAATGTGGTATTCTGAAATAGGGTTTGAAAATTAATATATCGGAAATTCAATATTTAACTGAGATTAAACTTAATATGAGTTCTGAGAGGGTGAGTTTTAATGGAGAACCAGGCTGTAAGGTGCTGAAACGGGCGGAAAAGTAGATAGCACACTCAGATTGTCCCACTGGTCATTCTTTCCCTCTTTTCGAAATGACAGATGGTATGTACTGGAGTAAACTCTTTCCCTCCAAGTAACTGTGCTTTACAACTGAGTGTGCTAACCGTTCACAACGCACCATTACCTTGTCAAATGATGAGCGGAGGTAATGACAGCCAGATAAAGGAACTCCAAAAATTAACTCATGTATTTATTCGTTTTTTTTTCGAGTAACAGAATAGCAGGGGCTTTTCGATAGATTCCTGCTTATCATGAGACACACCCTGTCAGACCATTTGCTGCTTGAATCCAGGTAGCTCCAGTTCATGTTTGCTCCATTAAATTGTTAACAGAACTCAGTCATGAGTTTCTTTTAAAAGCAAATTCGTTTTCTAGGTTTTTGATATTCCTCTTCATTTTATTTTGGCGAAACTTGTACCTACTGACTTCAAAGCATCCATCACCGAACATGGAGCACCACAATAGTGCATGGATTATCTCACTCACATACTTTGTGGTATCCATCACCAGACATGGAGCACACGACAATGCATGGATTATCTCTCACTCTATGCTATGGAACATCCATCACCAGACATGGAGTCCACCCATTTCTGGTTTCCCACTTCTTCTTCCGTTATATGTAACGCGAACATGTGTCATTGCGTTAACGCGAAAAAACGTATCATCAAACCAAAGAACAAATGACTTTCATTTTATCAAAATAACTGTCGGGCCACAGACTATACCCCTTTGTGGTATGACATTCAATGAAGAATAATCCACCTGAATGAAAACAGTATTAAATTTTATTGCTCGCCTATTTGGCATTGGCATGTTCTCAGGACATACAATCATCGAAGTCATCGGAGTCATCAATCATCGACGTCATCGAAGTCATCGACGTCATCGAAGTCAAAAATCATCGAAGTCATCGAAGTCATAAATCATCGAAGTCATAAATCATCGAAGTCATCGACGTCATCGAAGTCATAAATCATCGAAGTCATCGACGTCATCGAAGTCAAAAATCATCGAAGTCATCGACGTCATCGAAGTCATAAATCATCGAAGTCATCGGAGTCATCGACGTCATCGAAGTCATAAATCATCGAAGTCATAAATCATCGAAGTCATCGACGTCATCGAAGTCAAAAATCATTGAAGTCATCGAAGGTCAGCATTTTATTGGACACCTAGTGGTGCCAAAAGGTAGCATCAGCACCCATCATCGAAGGTCAGCATTTTATTGAACACCTAGTGGTGCCAAAAGGTAGCATCAGCACCCATGTCTTGAGAACATCCATATTCACCTCCTTTCCACAACTAGAACCACAGAGTACTGGAGATAAGTGTAGAAGAAACAACAACCACCTCCAGCTCTCGAGATAAGAGATAAGACTTGGAAAGGGCAGACTGATTCCTATCGGGTTGCAATCGAAGGACCCCACCATCGACCCAAAAGCCAACAATCGTAGTTATTCCATAATTACAACCGATTACTATTTCCCAACTTATATTACAATAAGTTAACTAGAACGTTCAACCGTTTTCAGATCAGGGGCCCGACAGTACATTCGTTTTCCATAATTCCAAATTCATAACAAAAATAATACATAAAGGATTGAAACCAAAGTTCATGAACTAGAGACTACCTGAGCCTGCTTTCCGCCAGCAAGCCAAGCTGAGCTCATATCGAGATATTTGCGCATTTAGTTAATCAAATATATTTGAATATTACCTCTTATGACATACCTCAGTTTGTGTGAAGATTCGAAGAAATATCAAGTCGTTTTAAACTGAATTTAATGACATACTTCGACAGAAAGTTACAGACATGAACCTTATTCCAACAGATCGGTACAAAGACAACCAGTTCAGCAAAAGCCCGCCAGAGCAAGCTAGTAGTAGTAGTGAGGCGCAGTGTTGTTCCAGTGAAGTCATTATCGTAGGGGAGACGTTGTTATTTTCAACACAATATAATATTTGGGGTACCTAGCTGAAAACAAATTTTGAATTTACCGCCAGTAACAGCGTCCTTACCGTCAACCTACTCAATCGTTCATAACCGGGTAATCGATCAAAAAAACATCGATAAGAGGGCAACTATCGATTACAAAAACTATCGATACTTATTGGTGTGTGTGTGTGTGTGTGTGTTTTCCTGCGTTGATTGCCTTCGGAATGTTTCCATGTAAGGCACAGGTAAATTATACAGGTACTTATTGGTCTTGTGAAGGTGCGTTATAGTATCCATATGATAAGAAGCTCGGGGGGTAGATTGCCTGAGGGAAACTTTGAAACTCTCCAAAATGAAACCTCCCGCGGGCTACAATGACGGGAGACACAATGCCCGGGGGGTACATCGGCGCGGGGTACATTGACGCACACCCTATGAGAGCACACCCGGAATGGCGCCGGACTCTACTTGCGCAAACCCTGACACAGGTCGGTTTGCGTCGGTTATTATTCGACCCACTTCTCGTTCAAATTTTTTCATGATTTTTTTTTATTGGTCCGTGATTATATGCACATTAATAAAAAATTATTTTTGAAAAATCGAATTTTTACTCGAAAAATCTCCTTGTACTCTTAAATGAACCACTTTAGAGCGATGGGGCTGCTACGTGCGAGTGAATGTGGAACCAAAGGATTGTGCTGGTTTCACGTTCACTCGCTAGTAGCACGTAGCAGCACCATCGCCTCGAACTGATTCTTAAAAGAGTTTTTGTTTCGCATTTCGATCGAGAAAGGATAAATATAAAATATTCCAAAACATTTTGAGGGGTTATATTCATGAAAGTCTGAGTCTCAGACGATTTATTTCGGTGATAAAATTTGAATTTTCCTTCGAAAGTTGAAGTTTGACGCTTCGAAAGTTCACAATGGCGGACGCAAAATGTATTGGCTTTTGGACTTTAGCTCCAAAAAGGTAGGTAATTTAGTTTGTTTGTACACGAGAAACTGCTTTTGTGTAGTGATGCGACATCGATGGAAAACATCGATGTTTCTCAACATCGATGTTTTTGAAATCCACCATCGATGTCGAGTAGAAACATCGACAAAAAACATCGATGTTTCTCGACATCGATGTTTCACAACATCGATGTGCCCGATCTATATATAGTTACATAATAATAAATATTCGATGTTTGGCTGTAGGTATCTACTCAATTTCTACCCTAGTACATTTTCCAAATGAATATTTAAAGCAGTTACATCCCTAATAAATTAAGAAAATACGTCAGTGAATAACAAAAGTATTATATTGTTCATTATTTTCATAGCACTTGCCCAGGTGCTTTTTGGTTTATTATTTTCAATAATGAACCTTTGGAATCGACCAAGAAAAAAAATTTTAACACCCCCTCAAAATTTGATGGTTTACGTTTCAAGGTACGTAGATTCCAAAAATCGAATAAAAATTTGGCCGCCCGTCCGCCATACGCGGCACTTTTGCCACTTAGCATTGACCGATTTTGATGAAATTTGGTATGTAGGCTCCATTTGGGGTCTAGTTGTGCCCCGAAGCTTTTGGTTCATGTAGGTCACTTCTAAGGGTTCCAAAATCAATTTTGAAATTTTGAAAACGCCCTAACTCAAAAAATTTTGATACAAAGGTATTGTTTTTCCTTCAATTTAAGATTCTATAGAATGTTTAGAATTTTTTGAGACCACGCGGAGCTCTGTAGGACAAACCGTTCGCTCCCTACGAAAATTTAAGGGTTTATATTGATATATATATATATAAATCAAAACACGAGTGTGAATCGCAAAAGAGGCTTAATCTCCGTTCAAATTAGAGCTGACCGACATGCGATCGATGGTTGATTTTTTTTTTTTTTTTCTTCATATTGGATGGTTGGTGATTTTGTAGACGAGTGATCTTTAAAGCAAAATATTAAACCATTGTGTAATAATTTGCAGCGTTTTTTTTAATAGGAAAGCATTGAAAGGTAGGAATTGCAAATTAAAGATAAACCTTGTTTATTAAAGTATGACGACACATGAACAAAAACACATTGTACATAATATTGCCAAATCTCAAACATTCATTCAGGTTCAGGTTTTTCCATTTTACATGTTTTCTCCCCAGTACCTACTTCTTATTTATTGCACCGGTAGAAAACTGAATCGGTCGAAAAATTAGCTATTATTTATTCCTCCAAGAGACAAGTATGTAATAATTCATCGCGATTGGTATTTTAACGCTTGTTTCATTCATTATTTTAAAGTGTAAACGATTGAGAAAACCAATGGGAACAACAAATGGGGAAAATTACGACATTGATTGAAACATCGGTAAGAAACATCGATGTTGTGAAAACATCGCCATCCAAACATCGATGTTAAAAACATCGATGTTTATTAAAAACATCGATGTTTTGAAAACATCGATGTCGATGTCGCATCACTACTTTTGTGGTACGATTTCCGATGAGATGAGAAAGAGCTTGAGCTGTTCTGTGCGCGTGACTTGTACGAGTTTGAACACCAATCCAAAATACTCCATCGCCTTCGCTCAACAGGTAGGAAAGTCGATAGTAATATTGTAATAGACCAGCTGTATTAACTCCGGGTTAACCCAGTCCGGTTGTGGCATTAACTATCTTTTGGTTTACCCAAAAAACCCTGTGTTGTTGCCTGTAAAGTCGGTATACGGGCGAAAGTTTTACGTGACAACGACTTTGAGTGGTAAAATAATTTTAATGTTAATATTCATTCGTATAGTAGGAAGAAGGATAAAATAAAATTCTTTGTCAAGTTGCACAGAGTAGGTATTTCCCGTAGGTAGTAGGTATTTCCCATGGGTGGGGGGGGGAGTGAGTGCCAGGGAAGGGGGGCGGGGCGCTCCCGCCTTTAGGGAGCGCCGAGCTGCACCCCCTCCGTGAGCGGAGCGTAACGCAGTTTCTTGAAGTGTCTCCCGGTAAACCAATTTATAAGACGTTATCACGTCAAAATCTTGTGGGGCAGTTCGGGAAGGGATGAATAAAGTGTAGCAATGTTTCCCTGCCAAACCGCGGAAGGGGAGAAGATTCGTGAAGGAAAAGAATGGCGAGGGAAAGATGAATCTAAAACAAAAATTCTGCCTTAAACAAGCATTTTGCATATGATTTGCACGACACGTGGTTTTTCAAAGGATAAGACGTCTGTGCATGAAGTTACCTCCGTAAATAGGGTCGGATGGTATGACGCGAAAGTCACTTTGGAAATTACAGAAGGTTGAGGGAAAACGACAGGGGATTCTGTTCTCCGTGACAACGATGTTGTCTACATCGAACTAGGCGCTTACTATTACTATCAAACACCTATCTAATATAATATATTAGATAGGTGTTTGATAGTAATAGTAAAGTTCATATTATGAACTTTATTTGTAACTTGATAAATTAAGTGATTATGTATAATGGAGGGTGCTCCTGATTTTTTTAAAGTTTTTAATCGAAAGTAGACCTCATCCTGAGAATGTTGTGTGATGATCTAAAGAATTAGAACTAAAATTAGAATGAGGAATTTCACCGAATTCTGTTTGCATTTTTCCTGAATAGTTATTGGTGTGGGATAGATGAAAATCGGGCTGATTTCGGAAAATAAGTCTCCTGTTATTTTTGAGAGACAGTCAAAATTTTTAATTTCAAAACTAACCGGGAAAACAGACGTGCAGCGGGAACGCTCGCTGATTGGGCTGTTCGGATAGCCGTCTCCTCCCAGTGTTGCCCATTGGGACGACGAAATCGTGTTTTCTAAGAGAAAAGTTATCAAACAAAAACATAGGACACCTAATTTTCCCCATCTCGCTTTTTCTATTTTTTTCTTCAGTTTTTCGATTTCGAACTTTACTGTTTCATGAAATTTTGCATCTGGGGACTATGGATTTCTCGATCTCAGCGCTTCAAGCGGTCATAAGTGAACTATTCCAGCATGACGTCATTTTCCCGGTTATTTTAAACATTCGTATTTTCTACACTGTTTTGTTTATTCGTAAATTAGGAAGTTCGGGCTGAAAGTTTGCCTTAGGGGGTTTTTAGAGGTGCTGAATCCGATTTTGGGGTCAAAAATAGGAAATTCCGACATGGTGAAATTCCTCATTAAAATGGATTCGTGTTCACTGGAAGCCCGTGCAGGTGGTAGAAAGAAAGGACTCACAAGTTTCAAGGAGAAACTTATATTAACAAGAATTAAACTTTTCAAGTTGAAAGTCAAGACTGTCTTAATTCTATGCTACAACATACTTTTATAGACATCAAGACGTAGAGGGGGTTACATTATGTGGTGGGGTGAAATGATAATTTCGGGAAAGGTCGATGTGGCGGTTGAGCTATCGGTTTGACCTCCTGGGGCCTGACGGCTTTACAATAAGGGAGGATAAGATAGTATGTGATTCCCTAGGAAACTAGGTTTTGAGCTTCAGTTTGATGACAAATACGTCAAGATAAAGATACCAACCCATTCGTACAGAATTGAGCTGGAACCAATGACCTCGACTTTGTTTGTAAAAGCAGATATAGACAAGGCTGACATACTTTTTGTATTGAGTCATCGATATGAAAATACCGTTTGGAAAAATCCTCAAGTTGATCAGGCTTGTAGGAAATTATTCAGCAAGGCTTTCTATTGGAAACAATTAATCAATAATAAATCCCAAGTATATCACAGTTGACACCAGTCGACCTCTTTGGATGAGTAGACCTTTTTCTATGATTCTTCAAAGTTTTGAATGCTTATGACGTCACGAACACCCACCTCCCACCTGGGTAGGACGCCCCAGCCCACTGTGACGTCATGAACATTCAAAACTTCATAGGAAAAGGTCTTCTCACGCTAGAAGATCGCGGTTGGTGTCAAAATTCTCAGAATGAGGTCTAGTTTAGATTAAAAATAACAATAAACAGTATTTCCGACCCATGCACACACCCCATTTTGTCGTTGACATTCCATGTCACGGTATTACAGTTTTTTTTTTCCACATATCTACGATTTTTTTTGCTTGCTTTTATTAGGTTTTTCAGCTGATTAACACGTTGAATGCGGATCGCGTCTATGTCACGCAAATCGCGGGGTCCCTGTGGCTGGCCGCGTCTATGTCACGCAAACACCTCTCGCAAAACATGTTCAAGAATATCTGCTCCTGTTCTTTCGTTCTGAGTTTCCACTCTTTTCTAGCATTTTTTCGTGATAGATGAACATATTATGAGTTGAACGGTTCAATCCGGAGCTGAATCGGTCGAGGTTGAAGGTAATTGAGCAGTTATCAAAGTGACACCTTATCTTTGTGTGCTCCTCCGGTAATTTTTTTATGTTTTCACATTTTTCATTAATTTTTACGGAATAATTCACTCTTTTTAAGGTTGATCGACATTGTTTAATTGTTGGTTGTGTCAATAATTAGCTCAATCCTCTCATAAGTTTCATACTTTCAGTTCGTTATCGTGAAAAAGACACAGTGGTTCGACTCCGATTTTTTTTGTGTTTCACTCGGTTTTTCTGTTTTGAATCTTTGCCAGAGTACTCTACAAAGCTCCCAAAAAAGAGAAGACTCGTTCTCTTTCCAGGTATGGAATAACTAGGTATTATATTGTCGTACATGATTGATTCCTACCCATTCTATGCACCATCAACCTATCTCCCTTGCAAAGGCCGCCAGAATTCGCGTCCAGTGGACGGGCGGCCTAAGCCAACCCACTCACATAGGGGTTGATTTCCCATTCAAACTGGAGCAACTTGACACCACCGCTGGCCGCGTCACGTTGACGCCGAGAATAAATTCTCAAAATTCTCAATTTTTTTTATGTCAAAATTTTTGGAAAAATGTACTTTTTAATATATGTTGCTGCTATAGCGTTTCGGCGAAAAAAAATTTCTCCGCCACAGGGGTCCAACGCGTTTTTTTCCCCGCGTGCCAGGTTTTAATAATTATTTCAGTGATTAATAAATGTCCTGAGGAATCTGTTTGGAAGTTAAATTTTTACGCTTTCCTTTTTGCCACTTTTAAATCCAATGTTTTGTTGGGTACTCAGGCTATATTATTCACTGACTCTTCAGTCACTGACATTCTTGTTCATGTTCCTCCATCATATGGAAATTCTATAGGACGAAATAGCTGCCTTGAACTCGAATTGAACATTTCTTTACTTTCTGTTGCAGATTTTTTGATACCTACCTCCTAATCACTCAGAGTTGGTTAGTTACTTCGACTTTCCGTTCGCTTTAAATTTCATCGAATATCTTCAGTTCTCAACAAGAAATGGACATCAGGGGGTGAGTGTTGATCTACCTACTACATGGGCTAAAGGGGATGGGGGTCCAGTATGATTCTGAAATGAGAGATGGCACCACTGTCACCCCGTACTTTCATCCGGTTTATGAAAGATCGTTATTTTCAAATCTAACCATATGAATGATATCAGAACAAGAAAATCTTACAAGCCGTCATCTAACATAGTATTACGAACAAAAAAATTGTGTTTAAATATTTTCTTAAAGTTTCATTTAATAATTGAAGCATGAATCGACCAAGAAAAACTTTTTTTAACACCCCTCAAAAGTTACGTTTCAAGGTACGTAGAATCCAAAAATCGAATAAAAATTTGGCTGTCTGTCCGCGGTACGCGGCACTTTTGCCACTTAGGGCCGGTTTCACCAACAATCCATTAACTCCGTTTGACGAAAACTGCGTTTAAAGTAAACTGAGATTGATCTCCAGTCAAAATTTGTTTCGGTTTCACCAAGTTGAACGGGTTCTCAGGAACGGCGTTTTCGTTGACCTCTGGTAAACTTCTTCTTCGCCATCGAAGCATCGAAAATCGTCGTACAACTCTGATCTGGAAGGCAGTGAATTGGTGATACGAGAGATAGGTAACGACATTGTTTTGTGACAGTTTTCCCGCAGAATCACTTTTTCGATAGTTATGACTTCATTCAATCCGCGATATTTCATCAATACGTCAACTATCCTCTTTCAGTGCTATAATTTGTGTTGTTCATTATGATTGTTGGAGTTCAGATTTTCGATTGGACGTCTACCTACTTCATCAACGTGAGTACCTTTACCTACTTTTATCCCTGGTGATTCCCTCTTCCAGGCTCTCTGGGTTTTTCTACAAATGTGCCTTACTGCATGACTCCTAAACCATATAGGTCTTTTCTCCTACTCACCGTTAATTTCAACTACTCTGAGCTAGTAGACATAGCTAACTGCTTTATAATGTGCGGATGCTAATTTTTGTTTCAGATTTCGGATAACAGGCTACGAACTGTGTGTCAATGATGTCTTTTCTGAACAAATAAGGTGAATTTCATTCTTCATGTCAAGAAAACCCATTATCACTTCAGCATTCATGAAATACTACTACGATCGGTACTTGTGTGAAATTCTATGTACGCATTTTATAAGAATGAATGAATTAGAATTATAATTATTGTATTCAATAAAACGTGATACGTATGAATTGATTTGTTCATCTGCTTACACATTTCTCCAAGTCAATCTTATGTTGCAACAAATCTGTTCTTTTTTCTCCTACCTACCTATGCTGATTATGGTGCAAACAAAAATAAATTCGTAGGTAAGTAAATAATAAGAAAAGAATTTTCGGCATAATTGTTTGAGATAATGCGTAATCAAATAATAAGAATAATGATTCAATCAAACAACTATACAAGAATATAAACGACGTAAGTAAGCAATCTTCAGTAAACACCTAACGAGAAAAAAAGGAATATGAAGGGGGGATCTTGCGAAAAAAATATGTATTCACCAGATACCATATAGGTATGTAACAATTTTATTTTCATTATGATTAACATCAGCAAAACCAACTACTCACAATAGGTACGTAAAATGCACACAGCAACTGGGAAACGGAAATATCGGAGATGGTAACGAAACTTGTAGGCTGAAATAGCGACGTCCTGCGATGGATTTTTTTGGGACCGCGATTAATGAAATGGTTCACAATTTCGTTGTCCTTTCTCACTCCCGTATGATACCTACGAGAAGGTGCGCACAAAAGCTCGTGACATGATAAAAACTCCAGCAAAACACGGACGAAAAACAGCTCGACGGAATAGGAAAAATAACAATGGCGTCCACGTCCGTCGCTTTAAACGAAGATCAAACCGATTAACCAGCCAAAATTGAGCAATCAGCGCCAAACGCCGGATGAACCGAGGAAGGCGTTGATCGCCTCTGGTGAAATCCATTTTCTCGGTTCAGTAGTTGAATCGGCCCTCAAACTCCGATCAAAATGTTGGTGAAACCGGCCCTTAGTATTGACCAATTTTGATGAAATTTGGTATGTAGGCTCCATTTGGGGTCTAGTTCTGCCCCAAAGGTTTTGGTTAATGTAGGTCACTTCTAAGGGCCGGTTTCACCAACAATCCATTAACTCCGTTTGACGAAAACTGCGTTTAAAGTAAACTGAGATTGATCTCCAGTCAAAATTTGTTTCGGTTTCACCAAGTTGAACGGGTTCTCAGGAACGGCGTTTTCGTTGACCTCTGGTAAACTTCTTCTTCGCCATCGAAGCATCGAAAATCGTCGTACAACTCTGATCTGGAAGGCAGTGAATTGGTGATACGAGAGATAGGTAACGACATTGTTTTGTGACAGTTTTCCCGCAGAATCACTTTTTCGATAGTTATGACTTCATTCAATCCGCGATATTTCATCAATACGTCAACTATCCTCTTTCAGTGCTATAATTTGTGTTGTTCATTATGATTGTTGGAGTTCAGATTTTCGATTGGACGTCTACCTACTTCATCAACGTGAGTACCTTTACCTACTTTTATCCCTGGTGATTCCCTCTTCCAGGCTCTCTGGGTTTTTCTACAAATGTGCCTTACTGCATGACTCCTAAACCATATAGGTCTTTTCTCCTACTCACCGTTAATTTCAACTACTCTGAGCTAGTAGACATAGCTAACTGCTTTATAATGTGCGGATGCTAATTTTTGTTTCAGATTTCGGATAACAGGCTACGAACTGTGTGTCAATGATGTCTTTTCTGAACAAATAAGGTGAATTTCATTCTTCATGTCAAGAAAACCCATTATCACTTCAGCATTCATGAAATACTACTACGATCGGTACTTGTGTGAAATTCTATGTACGCATTTTATAAGAATGAATGAATTAGAATTATAATTATTGTATTCAATAAAACGTGATACGTATGAATTGATTTGTTCATCTGCTTACACATTTCTCCAAGTCAATCTTATGTTGCAACAAATCTGTTCTTTTTTCTCCTACCTACCTATGCTGATTATGGTGCAAACAAAAATAAATTCGTAGGTAAGTAAATAATAAGAAAAGAATTTTCGGCATAATTGTTTGAGATAATGCGTAATCAAATAATAAGAATAATGATTCAATCAAACAACTATACAAGAATATAAACGACGTAAGTAAGCAATCTTCAGTAAACACCTAACGAGAAAAAAAGAAATATGAAGGGGGGATCTTGCGAAAAAATATGTATTCACCAGATACCATATAGGTATGTAACAATTTTATTTTCATTATGATTAACATCAGCAAAACCAACTACTCACAATAGGTACGTAAAATGCACACAGCAACTGGGAAACGGAAATATCGGAGATGGTAACGAAACTTGTAGGCTGAAATAGCGACGTCCTGCGATGGATTTTTTTGGGACCGCGATTAATGAAATGGTTCACAATTTCGTTGTCCTTTCTCACTCCCGTATGATACCTACGAGAAGGTGCGCACAAAAGCTCGTGACATGATAAAAACTCCAGCAAAACACGGACGAAAAACAGCTCGACGGAATAGGAAAAATAACAATGGCGTCCATGTCCGTCGCTTTAAACGAAGATCAAACCGATTAACCAGCCAAAATTGAGCGATCAGCGCCAAACGCCGGATGAACCGAGGATGGCGTTGATCACCTCTGGTGAAATCCATTTTCTCGGTTCAGTAGTTGAATCAGCCCTCGAACTCCGATCAAAATGTTGGTGAAACCGGCCCTAAGGGTTCAAAAATGAATTTTGAAAACGCCCTAACTCAAAAAAATTTAATACAAAGGTATTGTTTTTCCTTCAATTTAAGATTCTTTAGAATTTTTTGAGACCACGCGGAGCCCTGTAGGACAAACCGTTCGCTCCCTACGAGAATTTAAGGGTTGGACGTACGATAAATCAGAAACACGAGTGTGAATCACAAAAGAGGCCTAATCTCCGTTCAAATTTTAGCTGACCGAAATGCGATCGATGTTTTTCTTCATTTTGGGTGGTTGGTGGCTTTGCAGATGAGTGATCAATATAGAAAAATAATAAACCATTGTGTAATAATTTGCAGCGTTTTCGTTTCGGATGAGGAAAGTCAAACATTCAATTACAACATTCTAAACGATCAACGATACTGGTTAGTTTACCAACAAATCCTGCTTTAGCGTTACTTGACAGGAGTAGTGTTACTGTTCAAATCAACCTTAGGTCGTGTAACACAACCTAAGGTTCACCATCACTTCTTAGTTAGTGATTGTTAGTGATGGTTAGCATCCACACATTTTTCCTTAGATGCTTAACCAGTTTTCCTTAGCTCGTCAACTCGCTAGTGACCAAACTTTTGCAGAAAACTCTCCATTATAGGACTGGTGATTACTGTTCAAGATTTATATTTTTTTCACCAGGCCATATCTGTAGAGGAGGTGGCAACTCCCATCAGGCGTGCTGGTGGTAAAAGTAGTTTCTGGTACAACCAGTAGAGTGCTCTGATTAAAATTACCTTGGAGAGATCACATCAACTTTTTACGAGTGCCAACTTTTACAGTTTGGTTTATTATTTTCATTTGTTTATTATATAATTTTTTATTTTCATTTTCAGTTACAATTTATTATTTTATTTGGAATCGACCAAGAAAAAAAAATTGTTACCCCCTTGAAATTAGTTGGTTCACGTTTCAAGGTAGGTACGTAGAATCCGATAATCTAATGAAAATTTGGCCGTCCGTCCGCTGATGTGGCACTTTCCTTAGTTCCCATGGACCGATTTTGATGAAATTTGGTATACGGGCTCCATTTGGTGTCTAGTTGTGCCCGAAGCTTTTGGTTGATGTAGGTCACTTCTAAGGGTTGAAATTTTGAAAACGCCCTAGCTCAAAAAATTTTGATACAAAGATATTGTTTTTTCATCAATTTAAGAGTTTTTAGAATTTTTAGAGACCACGCAGAGCTCTGTAGGACAAACCGTTTGCTTCCTACGAGAACTCAAGGGTTGGGCTTATGATAAATCAGAAACACGAATGTGAATCGCAAAAGAGGCCTAATCTCCGTTCAAATTTTAGCTGACTGAAATGGGATCGCTGTTTGTACGTGGTAAGCACGGGGTGACAATGGCAAAGGCGAGATATTTGTAGACGAGTGATTTATATAGAAAAATAATAAACCTTTGTGTAATAGTTTGCAGCGTTTTTTCTTGGTGAAACGATTCTGGGTTTTTTGGGTCCATTTTTTAATCGAAAAAATGGGTCTTTTTCGACATTATCTCATATCAGGCAGAAATCATCCAACTCAACAACATAATTAATTAATGTTGAAAATTATCGATGACACTCGAAAAAAGTTGATGTGATCTCTCCAAGGTAATTTTAATCAGAGCACTCTATTGGACGTACGAGAAACTACTTCTACCACCAGCATGCCTGGTGGGAGTTGCCACCTCCTCTACGGGTACATCCTAGAAAATCTTTCCACAGCAAATATTGATCTGTGTGGTGCGAGTGCCCCGCTTGGTAACGACAATCAATATTTAGCTCTCTCTCAAAATGTACACCTCTCCAACTAGTCATCCTGTTTGGATGTTAGTAACATGCACACCGTGACTTGCTAATTCCACATAAGTGAGAGAGACCATCCAACCAGTATGTGTGTAGTTATAATTAGTTTTCTGTCCTTGGTATGTTGTTCGTTGCTTGCTCATGTTTAATACAACTTGATGATTTTCTAAAATTATTTTTCGAGCATTTTATTTTATTATAAAACTTGAAACATGGCGCAGTCTATGGAAATGGGAGTGATTTTGTGACTCAGTGTCTGAACTAAGTGACTTTTCTTTTCGTGGTCAACGTTTTGCCACCTGACTGTCTCACCATGGAATTCAACAAGCCGGCCGTGTTGAACGTTACCTCTGGTAATCTTTCTGAGAACTTCAAATTGTTCAAGAACGAAGTAAAGATATACTTGGTAGCCACTGAAACATTAAAGAAGCCCAATGAAATACAAGTGGCTCGAATCAAGAACCTAATGGGCCATGAGGCGTTGAAGCTGTATGATTGTATCAGTTCTACAAAAGAAGGAAATGAAACCGTCGAATCTATACTTCGTGAGTTGGAGCTTCATTGTACTCCGAAGAGAAATGAAACGATGGAGATATTCCGATTTTTCAGCCGACGGCAGGCTGCTACTGAACCGTTTGAGCATTTTTATGCGGAATTGAAACGTTTGGTTTCTGCGTGTGAGTTTGGAGACCAAGAAGATAAACTCTTGAAGGCACAGCTAGTGCTAGGAATTCACAATCGGACTACCCAAGAAAGGTTGCTGAGGGAGGATGCTGATCTCAGGAAAGTCATCCAGTTCTGCAAATCAGTCGAATTAGCTGATTCCAACATGAAGACTCTCGAACAGGATCGTGGATTGGAAGTCTGCGCTGTCTCTCAAAACCGTGGGTATCGTCCGAATCCAGGTACAAAAACATTTTTCAAGTCTAACTCTTGTTGGAGGTGTTGTTCTCAACATGCTCCTAGACAATGCCCTGCATTTAATAAACAATGTGGTAAGTGTAATGCTACTGGGCACTATGCCAAGATGTGTAAATCTGCCAAAGATACTAGACAGTCTTTTGAAGTGAAAATAGATGGAAATAGTCAGCCCCAGCATTCATCAAAAGATGATAATATGGACTTTGCTATTGGCACTATACATGAAGTAAATGGGGTTAAAAGGATTGATAGAGTAGGCATCGAGTGGATTGAAAATGTTGAAGTTGACAATGTTTCTTTGAAGTGGAAGCTAGATACAGGGGCGGAAATAAATATTTTACCGTTGCACATCGTGAAACAGGTGTGTCCTAAGACTTTGATTAAGCATACTGCTGTAAAACTTGAGTCGTTTGGGGGATTTAAAATTGAACCAATAGGCAGTATTGAGGTTCAGTTACGGTATAGGGATACTATTTGCAAAGCAGATATCATTGTTGTTGATTGCAGCACTTCCCCAATTTTAGGACTGAGAGCATGTACTGATTTGAACTTAATACGGAGGCTGTACGATGTCAGACAGTGTAGGGACTTGAATGATTTTATGATGAAAAATAAAGATGTATTCAATGGCCTTGGGTCATTTCCCGATGTGTGCAGTCTGACTTTGCGTCAGGATGCCATACCTGTATCTTGTCCAGCCAGGAGGGTCCCTTTTAAGCTGAAAGATAAGTTGAAGTCGACAATTGATCAACTTGTTGATCATGGAATAATTGAACCAGTGTCTACTCCTGGAGAATGGGTGAATAATTTAGTTATTGTGGAGAAACCAGACAAGTCCCTTCGATTATGCATTGACCCTCAGCGACTAAATCAATATTTAGTTAGAGAATGCTTCGAAATTCCCACACTAGAGGAAATAACAATGAAATTAGCGAACAAGAAGTATTTTTGTCTCTTTGATTTGAAGCAAGGTTTTCATCAATTGATTCTTGATGATGCATCGAGCCAATTATGCTCATTCAGTAGCCCTTTCGGAATTTACAAATATCGTAGAGCTCCTTTTGGTTTAGCTGTTTTACCTGAGATTTTTCAACGTCTAACCTCCAAATATTTTGGCAATTTAAAAGGTGTGATAGTTTATTTCGATGACCTGCTCTGTGCAGCTGAAACTCAGGAGGAACTGGCTGATATCGTTGAACAGGTGATTCAAGTGGCACGAAAGAATAATATTAAATTCAATCCAGATAAAATTCAGTTTTTTGTTGAAGAAGTAAGGTACTTAGGATTTCTTTTCAACCAACATGGCCACAAACCCGATCCTGAAAGAATCCGGGCAATTAAAAACTTGAAATCTCCTAGAAACCTCAAAGAGCTCCAGAGCATATTGGGAATGGTAAATTATTTGAGACATTTGATTCCTAACTTAGCAGCTGCAATTTCACCTCTTAGAGACCTATTGAAAAAGAATGTAGAATGGACCTGGACAAAATTTCATGATGCAAAGCTAGAGGAAATTAAATCTATGGTTTGCGATATCTCCCTGCTAACTTCATTTGATCCCACAGCAAAGATTGAAATCCAAGCTGATTCGAGCAAAGATGCCATCGGATGTGCACTGATCCAAAATGGCAAACCAGTACTCTATGCCAGTAGGTCACTAAATCAATCTGAATGTTACTATGCTCAAATTGAGAAGGAACTTTTGGCCACAACTTATGCGTTTCGTAAATTTCATAACTATGTTTATGGCCACAAGGATGTTGTTGTTTACACTGACCATTCTCCACTTACTACCATCATGAAGAAAGATATTAATAAAATAGAGAACAATCGGCTTCGTCGTTTGAGACTAAAACTTTTGAATTATTCGTTTGAACTTAAATACTTAAGAGGCAAGGAAATGGTAATTGCTGACTTGCTGTCTCGAAATTGTCTTGAAAGTGAATCTGATACTGATGTTTCAATGTCCGACGTAGTCCATACGATTGGTGCTAAGATTAATTTCAGTGATGTTGAGTTTAGTAGTTTTGTGCATGAGACCCAAAACGATAATATCTTATCCAAAATTCTGGAATACTACATGCATGGATGGCCACAACAGTACAATAAATCAGACGACAGTGAACTAATTCATTTGTTTAAGCTTAGGGGTGACATAACTGTAAGTAAGGGGCTAGTTTATTTTGATAATAGGTTGATAATACCCCAGTCCAAACGTAAATATATCCTAGGGCTTCTGCATGAAACTCACCTCAGCTTCGAAAAAATTTAACATAATGTCCAACAGTTCTTTTACTGGCCTGGAATAATGTCTGATGTAAAAAATATGATTGAATCTTGTGGTACCTGTCAGCGTTATCAACGCAGCAAAATCAAGGAACCTTTGCTTCCTCATGAAATCCCTGAAATTCCGTTTGCTAAGATAGGTATTGACATTGCAGAATATGGGGGAAAATGTTTCTTGATTGTAATCGACTATTATTCTAGATGGTTGGAAGTAGAATTATTAAAAAGTAAAACGAGTTCCTCTGTTATTGAAGCTCTTAAACCCATGTTCGCTCGTTTTGGAATCCCGAGTCTCATAATTGCTGACAACAACCCTTTTGGATCCTATGAATTTAAGGAGTTTGCGTCCCAATGGAAATTTGAAATTAAAACAATCAGCCCTCACTATTCCCAAAGTAATGGACTCGTTGAAAAAGCTGTAGGAATAACTAAAACAATGCTTCGTAAATGTGATTTTGAACAGCAAGAGTTCAGCTTGTATCTTCTTAACTATAGAAATTCTCCTGTTGCTGGACTTGATCATTCACCCTCACAACTGCTCATGAGTAGAAACCTCAGGTCGAAAATTCCTGTCAATTTAGATTATTTAAAACCTAAAGTTGTAAAGGATTCTACAGTTGTTAACAAACACAAACAACAATTGTATTATGATAAATCTTGTAAAAAAGAAGAGGTGTTTCAACCGAATGAAAAAGTCTTGGTTCAGCATGTTTTCTCTAAAATTTGGGAAAAGGGAGAGATTGTGAAGAAATTAGATTTCAGGTCTTATATTGTTAAGATTAAGGACAGGGAATACAGAAGGAATTCGTCTTTTATAAGCAAATTGAGAGAAAACCCTACCAAAGGTTACTATAACATAAATGAAGAAGTAGGGGTACAAGAGCAGAGTGATGATGTACAGTCAGTGGATAATGGAGAGGAGTCTGTCGATGCTAACAATCAGAATGAGCTTGTCGCTAGTGACCACAATTGTGGACAATCCTCGAACTACTCAACTCGGTCTGGTCGTATTGTTAAAAGAACTATTAGATGTAATTGTTGTAACTAATTAATTTCGCACAATTGGGTATTTTGCTTTACCTACCATTGGTTCATTTGAAATTATTATTCCAATTTTGTAATCTTGAATTTACTGTTTAAAATTTTAATCCTTGTATGTTTCAATTTCCAAATGATGTTTATTCTACCGTTTAATTTTAGAAGCTTTTAGCTGTGTCTGATGCACCTGTTGTTTAAATCATTTCCATGTTTCTTTTTGCATAGCTTAAGGGGAGGGATGTTTGGATGTTAGTAACATGCACACCGTGACTTGCTAATTCCACATAAGTGAGAGAGACCATCCAACCAGTATGTATGTAGTTATAATTAGTTTTCTGTCCTTGGTATGTTGTTCGTTGCTTGCTCATGTTTAATACAACTTGATGATTTTCTAAAATTATTTTTCGAGCATTTTATTTTATTATAAAACTTGAAACACACCCAGGTGGTGCGTGTAACCGGTAGCGCTGGTTGACTGGTACCTTCCTCTCAACCTGGTGGTGCAGGGCGACCCTGGTAACGTAGGTCTCCTTCCACGCCCGTTCAAATTCATTGATAAATTCCGAAAGCTAGTACCTAACAAAATTGGAAAAGTAAAGTCAGTAAGACCCTCAAAAAAACAAGGCTCTTACAACTTGGTTTACAGTCACTCAAAACACGAATAAACAAGATGCGAGACATCTCAAGATGCCCAAAACAGTTTTAGCATGGGTAGGATGAGACCCTTTCTGGACTTTGATACTCTTAAAGTACAGATGTTAATAGAAATCAAAAGTAGACGAATTTTGATTTTGCTCGTCTTGAAATATCAGTCATGAGAAATCTTAATTTTTAAGTACTTATTATGAAATCTTTATTTACAAGTATTTATCCTGATGCAGATTAAAAATCGCTGATCTACGTGAAGTACCCATTCTGAAGGACCTGACAGATGAAGAGAGGTCCACCATCAAGTATGCTCATGTTTACGGAAACAACAGGGAAATAGGAAAAGATCTCAGCGCCCTCTACGTCACGACAAATGATAAGGTAGGTACAACTGATCTTGACTAAAAGCATCTGCGTGTAGTTTGCTCACATAGAATAACATAGGCTTAATTATGTAATAATACGATGTAATATACGATCGTTGAACATTATCGTAGGTGTGGGAAATCTGACTCGTACTACCATACTGCCTTCATACCTTCGTAGGGACCGAACGGTTTGTCCTACAGAGTTCCGGGTGGTCTCAAAATTTTTTAAAAATTCAATACTATTTAAAATTGGTGAAAAACGATACCTTTATTTCGAGAGTTTTCGAGCTAGGGCACTCTTGAAAATTTCAACCCTTAATTTTCTCCCCTTAGAAGTGACCTACATCAACCAAAAGCTTCGCAGCACAACTAGACCCCAAATGGAGCCCATGTACCAAATTTGAACCAAATCGGTCCAGTGTTTGCTAAGAAAAGTGCCGCGTACGGTGGGTGGACGGAAATTTTTTTATTCGATTTTCGGATTCTACGTAGGAATCCTACCTTGAAACGTAAAATAGCAAATTTTGTGGGGGGTTAAACTTTTTTCTTGCTCGATTCCAAAGGCTTATTATGGAAAACAATGAACCAAAATTGATATTTTTTGCAAGCAGAAAATTTATTATTCTCACTTGTCAACGAAATAGAACCAAGGGAGAAAGAAAACCCGAAGAAGCTGCTCTTCCTATGCTCCATTGATAAAAACGGAGTTGAGTAGAACGTTGTTTATTTCCATGAAAATAATGAGTTACAAGTTGAATCGATTTCGACGGTTAGGTCATCATCAGTTACAAACAATAACTGAAGGTACATCACAGAGAGTGTAGCTTATATAGTCACAAGTGAAAGGGAGCTTGAATCCCATTTGTTGAGAAAGTGGAAGTCATACCCAATCAGATTGAAGCAGGTATAAGTGAAAGGAGAATCCTATTGGTTCAGAGAAGTGAAGGGACCTGAGAGGATCCTCAAATGCCAATCTAGGCAGACAAAGTGAAAGTGTCCCATTCTTAGAAGAGAATATTTTTTATTTTTTTAAATTCATTATTTATACTGGAAAATTTAGAAAGGATTAAGGAACATGGAAATTTTAAATGCAGTGGCAATCTAAATATATGGGGGCAGCCATGGTGTGACATGACAAGCTGCCCCTTACTACAGTAGCGCTACCTCTGGAAGCATACATTAAACTATTAGCTTACGTGATCAAACACAAGAGTGCGCCGCAAACTGGCCAGAATAATGCAAACGCGAAAGTGACCAATAGAAGCACTTTTACTCACTCTTGTTTACAATACGATTCTACCTTTAACACCTTGAACGCGGAGAAAAAAACGCGTTGGTCCACTGTGGCGGAGAAATTTTTTTTGCCGAAACACTATAGTAGCAACATATATTGAAAGACATATTTTTCCTAAATTTTTGACATAAAAAAAAGTTGAGAATTCTGAGAATTTATTATCGGTGTCAACGTGACGCGGCCAGCGGTGGTGTCAAGTTGGGCGGACGGTGCTCCCGCCTAGGCTTTCCCGCACAGCAGCGCTCACCCGAAATCATCGCCGATGCGTCATGCGGGGGTTCTAGCTTTTGGTTAGATTTACATCTGTAATTTTCCTTATTAGTTATATCTAATATTGCAAACGTTCTAATTATGATCAGTGGTAGAAAGGTTCATTTTATAAAAAATCATCAAGCTGTAGGTAACAAAGAGGGAAAATATATTCAGTGACATACAAAGGAAAAACAGTAGATAACTCACTAGCATACAGATAAATGTATTATTCGCCTCAATAATAGTACGTAAATGTAATTGGTAGCTTCTATGTATTCAATTACCACATTGTACAGACATACATTTTCATCACATGCGTCAGGTACAAGTAGTACCATAATATAAATATAACTTAGATATAAGAGATCGATAAATTGACAGCAACTCATCAGGCTTTTATTTTATCACAGTTCAGTTATCAGTTAGGCATCACAAGTTCACAGCTTAAGGCCTTGTGTTTCATTATTTGTTGCAAATTAGTTGTAGAATTGACCCCTCAAGTATCTTTTTTCTAAATACAAACTGGTTAGAAATATGAACTACTAACAGAAACCAAATACTGGTACTACAGGGAATGGATGTAGTTAGCTCAAAACTAACTTCGCAATAAAATAGGTTCAGAAAAAATAGGTTCTGAAGGTAACGAGTTCAACAAGCAAGAATGAACAAACATTGAATGGAATGGTCAATGTATAGAAGGACAAATCTGGGATCGGGTATTTTGAAACGAATTCCTCAAAAATAAAAAATGTCAATAATCATGGAAACGTTTGAAGCATTCGGGTATGCACAAATGAGGCTCCCCCTCGCAATCAGCACAGAAAGTTTTGACCTCTTTTCTAACAGTTTTTTTTATTACATTCCTTGCAACGTTTGAATTTGTTTTTTCTCGTCATTCGGACAGAGGTAAGGTGGATTTCTGCAATGCTATTGGGTCTGGGAGAGGGTCGCACTGGGGTAGGGGCTTTGTGGCTCAACAAAGACCTTATGACCTCAAGGCGGAAATCTAGGATTTTTTGCTTTTTAACGCTACGCTGCTTGTGCAGCACGTACGCGTTGTGCATGCAAAAATCAATGATTCGAATGCCCACCCTCGTCGTCCATTTAACTGTTTTTCTGAGAAGAACATAGTAAGATAGTAACTGGTCAGACCTGTCAACCCCCCCTATTTGTTCATTATATTTCAAAACTGCCTCTGGCTTGTGCAAGGTATGGCCCCGTTTGTTCACAACCTCACACATGGTGTGGCCATATTCGGAGCTTATCATATAGACATCTCTTCTATCGTGCCACTTCATGGCGCACACCCCTTCGGCGGTGTAACCTGTGACAACTTCACCTGTCTTCAATTTTCTACAGAGAAAATCTGGATTGCCAATGCGATTGGAACGAAGGGTACCTGTAATAAAGGTTTTTCTTTGCAAGAGGTACTCGGTTAGATCTAAACTATTGTAAAAGTTGTCAGCGAAAACGCTGTAACCTTGATCCAGGTAATCATCCATCAGTTTCAACACAACCTTTGAGGCATGGCCTTTTCCACCCAAATCGGCATCGGTTTTACCTTGGTAAATTTCAGCACCCATGATAAGACCTGTTTCTTCTGTAATCATGTACAATTTAACTCCATACCTATGTTTTTTGTTTTTTATGTACTGCCGAAATCTTAACCTCCCCCTCCATGCAACTAACTATTCATCAATTGACACATTTTTATTTGGAACGTATTTCATAATTTCAGAAGAAGTCTTCCATAATTTCATTGAAACGATTCAACATTGGCCTTATTTTATAAAGAGGGTCTACAATGTCATCGGGATTTTCGGGGTTAGTGGCAAAATGGAGACACTGTAGAATTAGCAGAAACCTATCTCGAGACATGTATTCTGAAAAACGAGGGAACCAGAGGAGATCATTTTTTGCCCAATATATTTCAAGGGTTGGCAATTTCACAATTCCCATGAGGAAAAGCAGGCCCAAAAAAACCTTGATCTCTGGCACAAGAACTGGTTTCCAGGCCATAATTCTCGCTTTATCAGTAGTACTGTTGAGGAGTATAACGACAGAATATTTGTTGGTTTCTTCAACAATTTCTGCCAACCATTCCGGACTTAAAATCATTAGAAACCAATCAATCGGTTTGTGTGACGATGGAATTTTTTTGACATTTTCATGTCTTTCATATGGCACATAAAAAAAAAATCGTCACGAAATTTGATGCAACGATATTTGTTGCAACGATATTTGTTGCAACGATATTTGTTGCAACGATATTTGTTGCAACGATATTTGTTGCAACGATATTTGTTGCAACGATATTTGTCCCAAGTCGCCACAATGATGATTATGACCATCAGAAGTGAAGTTGTTAGGTAGGTAGGTACTTTACAGTTTGATTTTCATGTCTTTCATATGGCACATAAAAAAAAAAATCGTCACGAAATTTGATGCAACGAAATTTGATGCAACGAAATTTGATGCGACGAAATTTGTCCCAAGTCGCCACAATGATGATTATGACCATCAGAAGTGAAGTTGTTAGGTAGGTAGGTACTTTACAGTTTGATATTACCAGATCAGCTGAGTCGAAAATTGAGCTCCCAGATCAGCTGAGTCGAAAATTGAGCTCCCAGATCAGCTGAGTCGAAAATTGAGCTCCCAGATCAGCTGAGTCGAAAATCGAGCTCCCAGATCAGCTGAGTCGAAAATCGAGCTCCCAGATCAGCTGAGTCGAAAATCGAGCTCCCAGATCAGCTGAGTCGAAAATCGAGCTCCCCGATCAGCTGAGTCGAAAATCGAGCTCCCAGATCAGCATGAAAATGTTTCAATGTGTTGCAGACTCGTATGCAAGCGTTTCAACATTTTAGGCCTGGTTTTCCTGTAAACAGTATTGACAGTTTGGAATGGGGAGGCTTTGAATGCCACTTGGGCGTATCCTGACAGATCACAATTGGTGACAATCGAACTAAATCTACCTGAATATCTGGCGTCTGGTCGTTGATTGGTTGGACAACTGGTCGAGGGGTTGTTGTCGAGCTGTCTGATTCTTCAAAAGGTGGATTTGTAACAGGCATATCTTCATCGAAGATAATGGGGCAATTGACCAAGTCGATTAGATCGTCTTCATTATCAATATTCGAAGGACCTGTAAAATGTATACTTCATTATCAATATTATCAATTTATGAGAGTCAATTAGTGAAATGAAAATACCTCTACTTGCATGAGGAACCTACCAGGCAGTGGACTGTTCTCGAGATCATTGTAAGTCGGGAAGAAGTTCTGTGATGGAGGAACATTCATTGGGGAGACGATCGCAGGAATCCCTTCATGGTCATTCTCAAAATATAGTCCATCTAAAATTATAATAGTAAATGGATGAAGAAGGTATCACGAAAGTAGATGAAAAGGACAGGATGATGATAGGTTCGATGAAAAAAGTGGGACAGCAGAGTATGTGGGAAAAGTCCATCCATGCAGTAATCCGCAAATTTTCAACAAGCTATAAGAAAATTGAAATATCAAATATATGAAAAAGAATTCAGCCTAATGAGTATAGCACATAGTACGAATCGTTAATAGTATATGTTGTAGGCAGAGACATGATTGAAAAATCCTCAAGTAAAGAACTATTAAACACTTTATTAGAAAAATTACCACACCAGACAAATTGAGAAAAACGTGAATATCATAAAAGTTCCCTCCTCACATTAACGTTAAAAACACTGTAACCATCCGGGAGGTAGCGCCATGGATGTTCTATATGGAAGAAGAGCATGGATGTTCTCCCTTGTAGGGTTATTCTTCCACACGGCCATTCTGCAAAACCTAGCGTCTCTGCGGTTCACCTAGGAAAGAGAAAGGAAACAGAATCAGTCCTCACCAGGATAACATCTGGTCTATTCCCCCAGAGCTTCCCCCCTTTGGAACACCAAAAAGAGGTTAAATCATTTAAGTTGTCAGTACTTAAATCACGTAATTTCATCTCAAATAAATCAAAGCATTGTAAATCAAGAATTCAAAAGAAAAATTTGAAACATCAAGATCTGGTTTTGGCCCAACTAACTACTGCCAGGTATACTTATCATGCAATGATGTCATGATAAAACAGTTTAGAAACCTTCATCCTAAATTTAATTTAATTTGATTTTTTTTTTTTTTTTTTTTTTTTTATGAAATTAGTTTTTTTTTAATCATTACGAGACATTTTTATTATTATTATCAACTTTCAATCATTATCATAACATTTTTTTTTTTTTTTTTTTTTTTTTTTTTTTTTCATTGGAACTGGTAGTATAAGGAAGATAAAACCATTGTTCACATGGGTGCTATGAAGAGACACCACTGTTCACATGGGTACTATGAAAAGACATCACTGTTCACATGGGTGCTATGAAGAGACACCACTGTTCACATAGGTACAATGAAAAGACATCACTGTTCACATGGGTGCTATGAAGAGACACCACTGTTCACATGGGTACTATGAAAAGACATCATTGTTCACATGGGTGCTATGAAGAGACACCACTGTTCACATGGGTACAATGAAAAGACATCACTGTTCACATGGGTGCTATGAAGAGACACCATCTTTTGAGTGGGTGCTATGAATAGACACCATCTTTTAGGTTGGCGCTGCAAAAAGCCTTTTTTCCAATTTTTTTTTTTTTTTTTTTTTTTCATTCATCTTCATCATTTAAATTTATGATTGGTCCTATTTCAGAAGCATTTGGGACCTTTCTGAGTCGATCATGAGCATACTTGTAGCTTCGGCGACCATCAATTGACTGCAATTCATAACGATCATTTGGGAGAACCTTCTTTACAATAACTGGCCCTCTGTATTTAGGATCTAGTTTACATTGATTTCTTTCCTCTTGTTTTAAATAAACTAAATCTCCTACTGTGAAAGGAACTATCTTTGTTTTGCCTTTATCAAATTGAATTTTACTGTTTTCTGAACTTGCTGTTATCTTAGCACATGCCTGCTCTCTGACTCCTTCAACATCAACTTGTGTGACACCAGAAATTTCCTCGTCCATAATAATTAGTTCTCGAGGTCGAGAAACTTTCCCAAACATTAATTCCATTGGAGAAACTTTTGTAACCCTATGAGGAGTAGTATTAAGAACCAACTGAATATCTCCAACAGCTTCCTGCCAAGAACGATTCTCATGCATTTCAGCGACTGTTAACATATCCTTAAGGGTTCCCATAACTCGTTCAACTTGACCATTGGCTCGAGCTGAACCAGTGGCAATAAAGTGAACCTCGATCTGAGATTTCTCACAAAACTCTTGGAAGTCACGAGCTGTGAATGAACGACCCTGATCAACAATCAATTTCTGCATGGGCCCAAACATTGAAATAACGGAACGTAAAGATCTTATAGCATTAATTGCCTCAAGCTTATGAGTAGGAACCAACAAACAATACTTTGTAAATGCGTCAATAAAAACAAACAAGTAATCTCTAGTATCACGCTTACCACTTAGTTTCCCAGTGATATCCAAATGTACTGTATGCCATGGTATGGGTTCTTTGGGAATAGGATGCAACTCGACTTGACGTGGTCCTGAATCCCTTTTCCCCATTTTACAAGTGACACAATTGTCAACAAACTTCCGAACAAACTTGGACATATGTTCAAACCAATAGTGCTCATACAGGGTTTCTAATGTCTTTTCCCAACCTAGATGGAAAATTGAGTTATGGATGTTATTTACTATTGACCACTTGAGAGACTGAGGTACTATTGGGAGACAACGGTTACGCGCATGTCTCTGTATGTTTCTACAAAGCACACCAGAGCGTAATTCATAGGTATTTTGAACCTCTTCATCAATTTCATCGGACCCTAATTTAATAATTATTTCAGAAATCAATGGATCACGCTGTTGCTCAGCCAGAAACCAGTCTGTAGAAACAGTTGTCAGATTAACTTCCTTATTTTCAACCTGGGAATTGTTGTGGATCTAGAGTTTATTCTTGTCTTGTCTCCTTACTCTGTGGTTGGCAGTATGTTTTTCTGTTATCAGTTGATTCGTTATCACAAAATGTTCGTTCCTCAGTTCAAATCTTTCTCACGGTGTTTTCTACGATTTTAAATAAAACCTAAAGTTTATTCGAAGTGTTTGTTCAACAAGTGTAATACCTAATCACTTAAATTCAGCAGGTTATGGGTTTCAGTTCGTTTGACCGCGCGTTCATTGTTTTCTCTGTGATTGGAAGTTACTTGTGTACTTAGGTTACCGATAACGATCGTTTTCCGACTTCATTTCCCGCCTGGTTTATCGTTCGCGTTTCAAGTTCGTCCAACTTTATAAAATGGAATACGTGAAGGGTATTAAACCACTGAAAGGGGCGGAAGACTGGCCGACGTGGAAAGATCGCGTTTTGGACGTTCTTGAGTTGTTTGAGGCAGTTGGAATAGTTGAGGGAACGAGATTGCAACCTAGTCTTTCTACACCCCCGACTAATGATGAGCAAAGAGAACTCACTGCGTACAACAAATCTGCGACTCAGGCGAAAATCGTAATTTCTCAGTGTGTGAGTGATGAACTACACCAACGGATATCAGGTAGATTAACCGCTAAGGAAGCATGGGACGTTTTGGTTCAGCAGTTTGATAACAAGGCAGAAGACCAGTTGTTTCGGCAATGTCTCGATTTTTTTAGTATGGAATGGGATGATAACGAAGATGCCCCATCCATGTTATCACAAGTAAAGAATCGACATCGCGAATTCGCCGCTGGTCTGAAAAATCGTAAAATTGAGACAGTTGAAGCCTTTCTAGAGTTGCTGTTTGTATCCAAAATCATGCATATTTTACCTAAGCGTTTTGAATCTTTTAAATCGAGTTACCTTCTGTTGAAAGCGAATGAAAATAAGTCTATGGAGGATATCTCTTCAGCATTGATCCTTCATGAGCGAAATGTGGCACCTGCGTCTAAGTCTGGGGATGTTCTGAGCGCTACTAATACTAATGTCAATCAACATAAGAAGAAGCTCAACCGTACTACGTGTAAATATTGTAACACTAAGGGTCATTGGGTTCGCCAGTGTGAAAAATGGAAAGCCGATGGAAAACCTCCATATCCAGCTCGCGCCAATAGTGTTGCCACAGCTTCAGCTGGTTCCAGTGGGGGTGAACCAAAGGGTTCTCAAGCAAATGTTACAGATACACGTGTGGCGCTAGTTTCTATTAGTAGTGATGTAAATGTGGCTACCACAAATGACCAGTGGTGGATTGATAATGGCGCAACTAGGCACATTACATCCAATTTGAGCTGGTTTACAGACTACAAACCATTTCCTGTGAACGCAAATGCTACAGTCAAGGCTGCGGGAAAGGAAGTGATCAGAGCGCTCGGCAGTGGTAAGATTGAGGTAGCCAACCATGACAGTGGGAAGTCGGAGGTGTTCACTCTCAATGATGTATGGTATGTTCCTGACATATCTCGGAACCTTGTGTCAGTCCTTGCGGCTCATGATCGGAACCCTGACAGCAAATTTGAGTCTACAGACACCAAGTGTCGATTCAGTGTCAAGGGACAGACGATATTCAACGGCACTCGGGACATGGGTGGAACTCTCTACCGAGCCTCATTTCACACTGTTCAACCAGCTGAAGCCTGTGCTAGTGTAGCTGCTGACGACCAAATTCTACAGCTTTATCACCAAAGATGGGGACACATGGACAAGCGCTACGTTCGTTCCAAACTCAACTCTGATTTGGGTATAAAAGTGCCAGCCGACAATGAGGTGTGTGAACCATGTCTCTTCGGGAAGGCTCATCGTTTGCCGTTTGGAACTAGAGTGAAAGTTTCTGCCCCTGGTGAGCTGTTGTCTGGTGATGTGTGTGGTCCGTTTGACCCATCGTTCAATGGTCGACGATATTTGATAGTCATCAAGGACCATTATTCCAGATACCGGTACTGTTTTGTAGCCAAGGAAAAATCAGCTGTGAAGGATGCTCTACGTGAGGTTTTGGCCAATGCCCGAGCACTCGGCCATCATGTCAAGGAATTCCTTAGTGACAATGGAGGGGAATTTGACAACAGTGATGTGCGTGAGACTCTGAAGGAGTTCGGAGTAGTCCAGCGTCTAACTGCTCCTTACACACCAGAGCAGAACGGGGCAGTTGAAAGAGAAAATAGAACAATAGTAGAGATGGCTCGCACCTTCAAGTATACAAACCCAGAAGCAAAATTCCCTGCAGCAGTTTGGGCGGAACTGGTCACTACTGCTGGTTACATTTTGAATCGAGTAGGAAAGTCTTCAACTGCAGATGCAACACCATTTGAGCTCTGGCGTGGTCATAAGCCCCGGATCAAGCACCTAAGAATAGTGGGTTCAAGATGTTATGTCCATCTTCCTGCACAAAAGAGAAGGAAAATGGATCCAAAGGCAATTGTTGGGTACCTAGTCGGATATGACGGTGACGAACGTTATCGAGTCTACATTCCCGAGAGAAAAGATGTCGTGGTTTCGCGTGACGTCATATTTCATGAGAAAGTGGGATCATGTGGTGATGAATCAGTCTGGCCTGTCAAACCGGAGGAGAGTGGTAGAGTTGATGAGGATCAAGGGAAGTCTGATAAGGATCCTTCTGACAAAGAGTCTAATCCTGGCACAGATGCTTCAGACAGTGAATCTGATGAGAATTCAGAATTGTCCTCCTCTCCTTTGAAAACTCCAATCAAGCCACCAGTTCGGACGAGAAAACCTCCTGATTGGTTAAACGACTATGTCACATCCTACTATGCTGAAGTATTTCTGACTGACGATGAGCCAACAACCTTTGACGAGGCTGTAAACTATGATGAGAGTAGAGAGTGGAGATTGGCCATGGATACTGAGATCAAATCAATGCATAAAAATAGTGCATGGGAATTAACAGACCTTCCTTCGGGAAAGAAGCCCATTAGCAATAAGTGGGTCTACCGGTTAAAGCACAATCCTGATGGAAGCATCGACAGGTATCGTGCAAGATTGGTGGTAAAAGGTTGCGCCCAACGACAAGGCATTGATTATGCTGACACCTTCAGCCCAGTTGCACGTTTGGAAGTGGTCCGTTCACTATGGTCCATTGCAGCTGTGGAAAGGATGGCGACGTGTCAATTTGACGTCTCAACAGCATTCTTGTTTGGTGATGTTTTGGAGCAGATCTTCATGAAGCAGCCCGAGGGGTATGAGGACGGGACTAATCGAGTTTGTCGCCTCAAACGCAGTTTGTATGGTCTCAAACAGGCTCCACGGTGTTGGAATAAGCGGTTTGATGATTTTATGATTGGCTTAGGATTTCTTCAGAGTCTCGAAGACCCTTGTGTCTATGTTTGCCATACTCAAGCTGGAAAAATTATAGTGGTCCTCTATGTCGACGATGGTTTAGTTGCCGCCAATAGCCAATCTGAAATGGACTTATTCATCAAACAACTTCGCTCGCAATTTGATATTGTTGTGAAAGAAGTGTCCTATTTTTTAGGACTCGAAATTGAAGTGCACGATGGTGACATAATGGTTAGTCAAACGGCTTACATTAAGAAGATTCTATCTCGATTTAAAATGGATGGATGTAATCCAGTACATACACCGATGGAAAAGCTCAGTGCACAATGTCCAGGGAAAGCTTCTAATTTTCCGTATCGCTCAGCTGTCGGAGCTCTACTATATGTTGCTCGTGGAACCAGGTACGACATTGCGTACAGTGTGAGTGTTTTATCTAGACATTTGGAGAATCCGACAGAAGAGAATGTTGCGCAAGTGAAGCGTGTGATTCGATACTTAGCTGGTACCATAAATCTAAAGTTGGTGTACCAGAGCAAACCTAAGAGTCGTCAGCTGGAGTGCTACAGTGATGCTGACTTTGCTGGGTGTCCAAACACCATGCGCTCAACCAGCGGAGTGATTGTTAAATTTGCCGGAGCAGCTATCACTTGGATAAGTCGAAGGCAGGAGTTGGTTGCAGATTCAACTTGTGAATCAGAAATTGTTGCAGCAAACCTTGGTTCAAAGGAAACTATTTGGATCTCGAGGTTATTCAAAGAGTTAATTGGTTTGTCAGCTATTCCTACTCTTAAAATTGATAATGAGTCTGCAAGAAAACTTGCTGAGAATCCAGAATTTCACTTCCGGACAAAGCACATCCAGAGGAAGTACTTATTCATCCGAGACCGGATAAAGAAGGGAATGCTGACGGTAGCTCATATCAGCACTGAACATCAGTTGGCGGACATCTTAACCAAGCCACTCTCCAGGCCAAGACTTCAGGTTCTACGTGAAGATTTGGGACTTTCTGAGTTCGCCTAGACTTCAAATAAGGGAAAGTGTTGTGGATCTAGAGTTTATTCTTGTCTTGTCTCCTTACTCTGTGGTTGGCAGTATGTTTTTCTGTTATCAGTTGATTCGTTATCACAAAATGTTCGTTCCTCAGTTCAAATCTTTCTCACGGTGTTTTCTACGATTTTAAATAAAACCTAAAGTTTATTCGAAGTGTTTGTTCAACAAGTGTAATACCTAATCACTTAAATTCAGCAGGAATTAAATTGTTTGCTAAATCCAAAACGTTTCTTCCCATGAGGACGACTTTTTTTCTCTCTATTCGTTGTAGGGCTGACATTCGAACCAACATCTTCACAAGCTGTCAATGAATTGTTGCTTGATCCGACTGGATCAGTGAGAACACTACCAGATGGTTCCGAGGTGTCAGACTCCAAGGGGTGACGGGATAAAAAATCAACATGAGCCATCCGCTTACCAGGACGAAATTCCATAGTGAACTGATATCCTTGGAGGAAAGCCCACCATTTCTGAACACGAGGGATGATATCCTGCTTGTTTTGCGTAGCCTTAAGAGACTCACAGTCAGTGAACACTGTGAAACTCTGGCCCTGAAGGTAATAATGGAAATGCTTTATGGCTTTGACAACTGACAGAGTTTCCAGATGGTAGGAGTGATACTTGGACTCTGTAGGGGTAGTTCTTTTACTGAAATATGCGACTGGCCTTGGTTTATTATCAACCCTATGCAACAGAATGGCACCGTAACCAGATGCACTCGCATCTGTATGAAGTTCAATAGGGTATTGCGGATCAAAAATCATAAGAACAGGAGAACTAGTCAGAAGAGCAATAATTTTCTGACGTGCACTTTCATGTTCATCAGTCCAGTTTTCTATTTTTCCGTCAGTATTGTTCCTAGTCAAACAGTACAATGGGGCCATGATGGTTGAAAAGTCTCTGACAAATGAACGAAAATAGGTAGCAAGTCCTATAAACGAACGCAAAGACTTGAGAGAGCTAGGAGGGGGTAACCTCGTGAGGGCTTCAACCTTTCTTGTATTTGGACGAATATGTCCGTTTTCAACCTCAAATCCAAGGTAAGTTACTTGACTAACAAGGAAAGAACATTTGGACAAATTTAGGGAAAAGCCATGTTGTGTCAATATTTCTAAAACTTCATTTAAATGCAACAAAGCATCATCATGGTTTTCGGATACTAGAAGAATATTGTCCATGAAAACTACAGCATAAGGCCTCGTCCTACGTGGACGACCAAAGAGTGCGATCGAGCGACCCGCGAGTGTGCGCGACCTCAAGTCGCGCGCGCGCGCCGCTATAGTGTCCACAGTAGGCGTCCAAAAAACGCGTCTGAAATCCTTCCTTACGAGGTTATCTTTGCTTCGTCCTGAGTTGTAAAATCTTTCTCTACTTGTACATTTTCTGTTATTCGCGATAGTATGAACGGCATATTTTATTCGAATAATACAGCATTGGTTTATTAATTTACGGCAACTAATTCGTTGAGAAGGACGCTAATTTCGGCAATTTTTCAATGAGGGAACCAAGCAGTGAATTTGAATCGTTCAAACACGAATTTCTCCCCTAAAGTCGATTGCAAAAATGTTCGATTGTAAAGGGACCAGTTTTTACAGTAGAGATACTAGTATAGAAAAACAACCCAGAAATGAAGCACAGCCGATGTAAAACTTGCGGACCTACCCGCACGCTCAGGCAGCTTTTTCACCAAATCAAAAAAAGTTGGGTTCGACATTTGTGAGAGAGAAAATTTAACGCCGTTTCCTTGAAGAACAACTGACCACATTATCTAATATACCCTTTGTATTCAATTCTATTTATTTTGGTCCACAGCGGGTTTCTTCAATTTTGGATTATACCTATGTCGAATGTCTTGAAACCTATACCAAAACATATAATTTCAAGATGGGTTACAAATAAAATGTATCTTTCTATTCAACTCCAAATGGTATATTTATTGAATACACATTATTATTTAGATTTCAAATAGGTTGCAAAATTTACTTACAGTAAATTAGCTCAACTTTTTGCCAAAAATTGTGTATCGAATTCCCACCTTCGTATTTCAACATAGTATTGTTTTCTTGTACACCAGAAATGTCTTCCTGTTCACTTTACTCTTTCCACAACGTTTCCCTTTCTTGAATTTCGCTGATAAGAAGCTCGCTATAAATAATTATTACAGCCATTTCCAGGGAAAACATGAGTGGAACACGGGCACAAACGAAACAGTAAACTGGAAAATGATAACCTCCCGGCAAAGCGCCCGCCTGGGCGCGCGACCAGAAACAAACTAGTTTGAAAATCAAACCCGAGCGTGCGACCTCAGCGCGGATCGCGACGTCGGGCGTCGGCACGTTGGACGCTCCGTTCGGTTTACATTGTTTGAAATCAGCTGGTCGCACGCTCACACGCGCGGGTCGCTCGATCGCGCGTTTCGGTCGTCCACGTAGGACATGGCGTAAGTGTGAGCGATGGGACCCAAAGCCTTCATAACTGCCCGTTGGAATTCACTGGGACCATTCCTCAATCCCATTGGCATTGTCAGAAATTCATAGTGACCATCCGGAGTGACGATAGCTGTTTTCTCGATTGAATCTGGGTGTAAAGGTAACTGGAAAAACCCACTAGCCATATCCAGACTACTGAAAACACGACCTCCCTTCAACCTGGCTATTTGATCATCAATTAGGGGTAGAGGGTACCTCTGGGGAATTGTCACGGAGTTCAAACGACGAAAATCCACAGCCATCCTCCAATCACCAGACTTTTTAGGAATGAGAAGCACTGGGCTAGCAAATGGACTCTCACTAGGACGAATGATCTGAGCTGCTTCCAGATCAGCCACCAGGTTTCGCAAAATTTCCCTTTGAGAGGGGCTCAATCTATAGGGTCTTTGAAAAATAACCTTGGAAGGATCTGTCAAACGTATGTTCACTTCACCAGTAGTTATTCGAGAAGTGGGAATTCCGTTAATCAAAAATTTAGCATACCGATTCAAGATTTGCAAAAGTTCAGGTTTTCTCTCCAAAGGTATATCTGATTTTACACAATCGAATCTATCATCAAGTTTCAATGAATTTACACAAAAATTCAGGCCAGGTGTTGCGGATTCCATTTGGGAATTAAAAACATCCAATTCATCATTACCAGACAAAATGTCAACATCCTGCCTTGAAAATTCGTAAAAGCAACCCTGATCATTACAGAAACATTCAACTTTAGGATGAATGGAACAAACTTCACTTGTTTGAAAATGTATCTCATCATCTTCAGTGAGTTTGGAAACCTCAACTATCTTATTGGAACAGTCATTATTAAAGAATGAAGATTCTGTCACTGTACCAACATGGCTAGTCTCGTTTGATCTCAACATACAGGTACTGCTAGACACAATCATGGCAAAATTTTTTGTGAGAATTTCTCTACCTATCAAAATAGGATAAGATATGAAATGATCTGGAACTATGTGAAACAAAACTATTAATGAATGTCCATCTATAAACACAGATGCCTCTAACTGCTGAGAACACCTTACCACTGAAGCACCTATACCATGCAAGTTAACTTGATTTGAAAATGTTTGGCCACGAAAATTAATGCTAATTTTAGCTCCAAGCAGTGAGCATTCTGAACCTGAATCGAAATGATACAAGAAAGACTCACCATTGTGAAGAAGATTGCCAACTGGGTTGACCTGGCACAATGACACCACCTTCTCAGTTGGTTGGCTTTGGGATGAAAAGCCTCCTCCAAATTCTTGACCTCCTCTGTTGACTTTCTTCGGACATTTTGATGAAAAATGTTCAGTTGACTTGCAAATGTAGCATGCAGCAGGTCTTGAAGCACTCTGAACAGCAGGTTGGGTAACTGGGTTTACCTGACGTAGATCATTGGGGCGACTTGTACCAGCACCATCTCGTTGCCATCTGAAAGGACTGTTGCCTCCATTACCTCTGTCAACTGAAAAACGGGCTGAACTGGATGTGCGAATTTTCTTGGAAACTGTGACGTCAGTATCAGGGGCACGCTTGTAGGTAATGTGACTCAATTCTCGAAGCAATTTCTCCCTACTGTTAACAGATTCTACATAGGCAACACGACGAACACGAGTATCATTTTGTGACAAATGTCCGAGGACGAGAGACACGGCAATTTGCTCATGGCTGAAATTTTTCCAACTAGCAGTCAGTTTAGTCACCATTCTTGACGCAAATGTCGTGTAAGTTTCATCTTTATCTCGGGGTTGTGATGACAAGAACTGCAGAAAAACGGCGGCAGGAGTATCTACGCTTCCCCACTGTGTGACAAAAGCAGCCTTGAAATTTTCCCATGTCAAATCTGGAGTCACAACAGATGTCAACCAAGATGCCGCTTCTCCCTTCATAGCCTGACTTAGGGCTACCACTAAAGGTCCTCCAACACATTCAACATTTCCAAAACAACATTCCGCTGCCCTTACCCAAGAATTCGGATCGATTCCTTCAGTTTGGGGGTCAAAACTCGGCAAAAGAATCTTCTTTTGTTGAGGTTGTGTCGGTATCAATAACAACTGTTGAATAAGAGTCTCATAGCGGCGATTTTGAGCTTCCAGTAGGTTTGTTTGGACAGTCAGTCCAGAACCAGTTCGGGATCGAACTAGTCCGAGACACAACTGACTGGGGAGGGGATGAGAACCGTTCGGAACTCACTAGCTGTCCATACGCGTTTAGAACCAATTCAGAACTACAACTGACACCTGTCCAACATATCCTTCGTCGCGACAGCTAAAATGAAAGAAGAACAAGTCAACAAACTTAACTTTCTGCTGATTTCTTGTCAATATCAAATCAGGATAACACAGGATTTGTTTTTTTTCGCATTTACTTCGTTGCATTTTAATCATCTATCAAAAAAGTACATAAAATTTGTAGTTGTTCTGATATTGCATAAGTAGCCTACCTACCTAGGCTTTTTTCCGTTTTTTTTTTTTTTTTACGAAATAAACTACCGCCAAAAGAGCATATTTGTTTCTTTATGTTGCTCAAAATATGTAGGCATTCTTGAATCCATTCATCATAATAAAATCGAAGGAAATTGGGCTGAAGGTTCACAGGTGAGATAAGGACAACTCACAGCAAATTGCTTAGTAGACATGCATGAATTATAGCAAAAACAAGATGAAACCATCTGCTTTATCAATGGTGGAATTGAAAAAATTCAATCACAATTGCAAGATATGAGGTGTTGTTATGAACTTTCCAATGGAACTAAGTAGACTACACGGGTAGTTACACACCAGTATAATCTGGATTAAATTTCTATCACAATTGTGCGCACCAAGAGGTATTCTTCCAAGGTGCATTCGTCATTGGACGCACACATAATAATTGTTTTAGGTACCTACTCTACCTCGACGGAATTATTCTGCTCTACCTTCTTACCTCTCAGTTTTTGATCGCTCGTCGTGAAGTGCACTTTCTCATAGAAGAACAAAAAATGCACTGTTAAAATCTCATGGATTCTCCAACGCAGTGCGGATATTCAATTACATTGAACATTGCAAACGCGATCTACGATTTGATTATGTTGATATGATCCCAAACTTGCAACCCCGAAATCTGGCGCTAATTTTGGCACTTTTGACATTTTCATGTCTTTGCTTTGGCACATAAACTGAAAAATCGTCACGAAAACTTGCTCACGATACCAATAAATAAATACCTGTAGCAATCACAGTTTTCTCAACAACAAATAAAAACCAAAAAATGAAGAAAAAAAATTAGGAAAAAACAAGTAAAATTAACAAATTTTGTATAATAATGTATTTTGAAGGAACTATGGAACAATTTCAATGATGGTGCTCAATTTGATGAATATTTGGTAATCTTCTTGTCCGAAAAAATCACAGCCTAGCTCTAATCAGACACAACTTGTTGTTACCTCAAGAAAGTCAGAAGGCCAAGTGAGAAATCCATGGAGAGGGGACTAAAAAAAGAAGAAGAAGAAGTTCTGGACTAGTGGTTCTGAAAAAAATCTCGAACCGTCAGAACCAGTTCGAAACAGTCCTCGACTGGCTGTCCATACACCGAACTAAAAATCCCGAACTGGTTCTGGCGCTGTCCATACGCCTCAAAAGGGGCGTGGTCGGTTCTGAACCATTCAGGACTGCCTGTCCAAACAAACCTAGTATAGCCAGCCAAGGTAGTTCTTGATTGCTAACATCCTCCTTGTGGGCATCTTCAGATTCATTTATCCCAGTTTCTGATGTTGTAGGCAGAGACATGATTGAAAAATCCTCAAGTAAAGAACTATTAAACACTTTATTAGAAAAATTACCACACCAGACAAATTGAGAAAAACGTGAATATCATAAAAGTTCCCTCCTCACATTAACGTTAAAAACACTGTAACCATCCGGGAGGTAGCGCCATGGATGTTCTATATGGAAGAAGAGCATGGATGTTCTCCCTTGTAGGGTTATTCTTCCACATATATAATAAATTTCTTGGTAAAAAAAGTACTCTCCTTGTCACCCCAAACTGATAGAGTACCCACACACCCTCACGTTGTTATTTTGTTCCTATTTTCAGTATACCATACCAACATACTGTACGTAAAGGTATGTTTGAAGATGTTGAGAATTCAAATTCATGTTCTACTCGTCCCCACGAACTCATAGAGTAACCACTCGGCTATTGCATTTTTGAGTCAAATGAGATAACTTGTACGTTCTGTATATTTACAATGTTTTTATAAATATATTAAAATAATTTTTTGACAATTTTTAATTTTTGAAAATGTATTTATATCAGACATTTTGTGCTGAATCCGAATTTACCATGTATTACAATTATTGTGATGGTAATATCCACACGAAAAACCCTAAAAACACGATCTTTGACAGTTTTTCACTGGTATGATTTTTGGAAAACCATACGAATTGTTTTAGGTTGGCCCAAAATGGATTTCAGTGTAAAAGTTTTTGAAAAAGTCCATGCTGAAAATGTTGAGTACTGCAATAGCTTAATTTTTCTTGAGAATTCGCTAATATGAAGAAAAGAGGTTGGTACCTTGCAAAGCGTAGACTCCAGCTAAGTCTGGAGATAAATTGCGAGGTGGCTCGATGTGACTTATGGGTTCATCGTCAACCGTCTCAATGTTGGAGACATTGTCGTTTTCTGTTGATAGACGATGAATTTTAACAATAAAAAACTTTGGAATATGTATGAGGGTGCTGATGAATTATAAAAGGTAGGCTCATAAAAGCTATTCTCACCAAAAAGTACTTCTTCGTCTGAGAGGTCAGACTCAGGATCATCTGGGTCCGAACTATCCATTGAGTCAGAAAGGTTTCCTATATATTTCGAGACCTCTTCCGGTGTCCATTCATTTAGATTCTTTTTTTGGAACCTATCTGGCAGATGGACGTGGCGACCAATATCTGAGGATGAAAAGCATATTATTCGTTGAAAACTAAAATATTTTCGATTTCCACTTCTACTTTAGGTAGGTATTCCCTCATCCATTCACTCACCATTGCTTGTAGAGTCGTGGCTTGAAGTAGTTTCTGGCTGAGCCGCAGTGGCGCCTCCTCCAGGCAAACATAGCAAACACTGTTTGCCTTACTAAAAATAAGCAAAATGAATAAATTAATTTTATTGAGATTCTCCTATATTCCCATTTTTTGCAAGTAATATAATAGCCAATTTTGGAAAATTGTAATATAATTTAGGTACTTTTTCATTATTACTAAGTAAATTAGATGAAATAGGAGAATGGAATAAGAAAGTACGTATTTTGCCTTGGATACTAGCCCGCAACACACCACAGAATTGGAGAGGTCGGTAATGTAGATGATTGCAGATGATAAGCGAACTAGCGCGGGGCAAAGCGATGCACGGCAAGCAGTTCAAAAAAATGAATTTTTCGGGACTGTTTAGAGTGAGAGGTGACGATCGGCGGGTTGGCGGGGGGGTCATCGCGGTGTCAAGTATAACCATACCCCCACTATCACGCTATCAGCTGTTGCAAACAATCGGAGAACTGTTTCGTGACCTTGAAAGCAGAGAAACTTGGAAGATGAGTCATGGATAGTAATTAACCCATGCATGGCAATACATAACATATCCATCCAACCACATTATCTCAAGGAAGGAAAACTTGGTTTTTTCGCCACTGCAAATAGCGGCTGCCTGGCGCTGATGGTGTAGGGATGGGTATCGATACTCGATATTTTAAAATATCGATACTTTTGTACCGATACTCGATATTTTAGTATCGATACTTCACTATCCGATATTTTTGGACATCGATACTTTGGATCCGATATTTCTAAATATCGAATATCGATACAGTTCTCGCGGAAAATTCAACATAATGACTTAAAAAAATGAAGAAAGTAGAGAGGCTTTTGGGTCATTACTCTTTGGTTGCACAAATAACGTTGTTATCATGGAGAAAATCACCCTGCTTGGACTCTTGATAGTGAAAAATGAATAAAAATTGTTGAAAAAATTATTTTTCTTGAGAATATTGGATAATATTGATAGTATATGACACTAAAGTATCGATACTCGATATTTTAAAATATCGATACTTATGCTCAACGATACTTGGGATATCGATACTCAGATACGATACAGTATCGATACAAAATATCGATACTTTTATTACGATACCCATCCCTAGACTGGTGTCCCGTTCCCGATTTTACTGTACCTAATCGTTTTTCTTGTTGATAGGTACCTACATGGAAATAATTGCATAATATTGAACCCCCCGATGGTTTACGTTTGAGGTAGGTAGCTACTACGTATATTTTAAAAACCGAATATAAAAAAATCGCGGAACTTTCTTTAATTATCATGGACCGATTTTGATGAAATTTGGTATAAGAGCTCCATTTGGGGTCTACTTGTGCCCCGAAGGTTTTGTCAGTCACTTCTAAGCGCTGAAACATTAGGGCTGTAACGTCTTAAGGCCCCCTCTCTCGAAAACTCTCGTTATGAAGGTATTGTTTTTTCACCAATTTGAGATAGGTAGGTACCATTGAATTTGTAGAATCGAATGAACCCACCCAGAGGATAAACTATAAGCTCTCCATGAGAACTTGAAGGTTGAACTTACGATAAATAAGAAACACGGGTGTGAATCGCAAAAGAGGCTTTATCACCTTAAATATTTTAGCTGACCAAAATGTGATTGATGTTCGTTTCTTTGGGTTGTACATGTTTTGCTTCCTTAACCAACCGGTAATAAAATTTCTAAACCAAGGAATTCTTTATTTCTTCAAATGGAGTGTGAAGGGTTTATTTCATCTAAATAAACATCATTTTGAAGCGAAAACATGATTGGTAGGTAGTGACGAGGGTAAAGCTGACGCTTGATCTTCAGAAAAATAATGAACCTTTGTGTAATAATTTGCAGCGTTTTTCATTATTGTTTATTCCTCTGTGACTGGCCAAGCTGTTTGCCTCACGAATATTCTCACCAGACGCCACTGCTGAGCCGTATGGTCATGTTCTGAGAAAAATAAATAGGTACCTAAATAAAAACATTGCCATGGGAGTGGGCAAACTTTTATAGTATATTTACTTCAGTTTGAATGAGAAATCAAGCCCTATGTGGGTAGAATGGCTTAGGAAGGGAGATAGGTTGATGGTGCATAGAAGTAGATAGGAATCAATCATATACGAAAACATAATACCTAGTTTTTCCATACCTGGAAAGAGAACGACTCTTCTCTTTTTCGGAGGCATTGTAGAGTAGTCTGGCAAAGATTCAAACCAGAAATAAAACGAGTCAAACACACAAAAAAAATAGGAGTCGAACCACTGGGACGATTTCCTTAGTAGGTAAGTATGTACTGATAACGAACTGAAAGTATGAAACAGATGAGAGGATTGAGTTAATTGACACAACCAACAACTAAACAATATCGATCAACCTAAAAAAGTGTGAATCATTCCGTAAAAATGGATGGAAAGAGGGAAAAAAGTACGAACTTACCGGAGAAGCGCGCCGAGATGACTGGTCACTTTGATAACTGATAATGGACTTCAAACTCGACCGATTCAACTCCGGATTGAACCGTTCGTCTCATAAACAGTTCATCTAACACGAAAAAAAGCTAGAAAAGAGCGGTAACTGAGAATAAAAGAACAGGAGCAGATATTCTTGAACCAGTCAGCTCGGACATACTCGGAGTAACATCGACTCTGTGAAATATGAATGAAAACGTGGTTTTTTCGTGGAAGATTTAGTCCACTTTTGGACCAGTTACTCTACTTGACGTTTTTGATCAGTGTACGCGCCAAGTTTCGGTAAAGGACAGATGTTCGTCTTGCATCGAGAGTTGATATTGTACTGTCATTTTATTGCCGATGAGACACGTGGACGACATCTTCTGAGATACCGACACATGCGCAGTGAGTAGCTCCCCACCCTCTTTCTATATCAATTCACTCGAACTTAGCATGGTCATCACAATAAATAGAACGAGATAAACTGTGGGCCTAACGCCGTGGGCATAAGTAAACTATTCCGTACATTTTGTACTGATAGTGGTGGATTGTTTACGTTATCCGTTCTTAAACTGGGTCAAGGCCACTCAAACCAAAACAGACCCGAATAGGTTTAAAATGGTGTTCACTCGCAACAAGAAGGAGTTGACTGATTTCTCAACTGACTTCATTCACAACGAGGTCTCGGATTTCGCTACTAAACTGAAGTTCGAATTAAGCAAAATTGTCAATTGCATTGAGGTATCTTCGGCTGAATCGATGATAGCCTTGATTACTACAATATTAAGCAGATGGAATGACTCCATAACGCAATTGAACAATTTCTCTGTGGCCGAGAATGCTGAAGTTGGTAAGTGTAATGACGAGATCCGAGAACTGCGTAGCAAACTAATGAAATCAGACGAACTTTACAAAGATATGTGTGACAATATTGTTGAGCAAGATGAAGTACATTCTCTACAAGAAAGCTGTCTAAAATCTAAACTCAATGAGGCGAATGTCCATCGTTCCCAGTTGCTGATAAGCATTGATCAACTGAATATAGAAGTAAAAGGACTCAAGCAGCAACTGATAGAACTGGATTCCCAGAAGAAAGAATTGAACTCCAGAATAGAAAATTTGATGGACGAAGAATTACATTTTTCTACTAAGCATGCTCTCTCTGGCTCATGTATGGATACCCTCTCTGGGGAAACCGATGATAAAAGGAAGAATGAAAACCCTACACCATTAGGATTACGTTCAAGCATAAAGAAAAGATTAGGGTTAGTTGGAGATAGTTTCGCCCGGGGGATGGTATGTAGCCTTCATCAAAATCTGCCAAATCAGTATAGAGTATCATCGACCATAAAAACAGATGTAAATGGGGAATTTGCCTCAATTTTAGATTCTGGAATTTCAAGGCAAATCCTATTATAGGGCCCTAGAATAACGTTTAACACTAGGAATAACCAACGGAAAAAAATTACCTTAGGAGAAAATGACTAAACAAGTGAACCTCTGTTACAAAACACCGCGAAAATCGAGGAGTATTGTTGACGTCATACGAAAAAAAAAAAAAAAAACGACGCGAAAGCAACGACAACAGACAGAGTTCTAGCACGCCACACAAAACGATCCAGTGAAATGGCTACTCGAATAATGTGATTCAAATCTTGAAACTAAATAAGAGAAGATGAAGAATAATAATGCTTGATAAACTAGTAGATAGATTCGTATTGTAAAAAAGTGAGTAATACTGTTTCTTTTGGTCAATTTTGTGTCAGGGTTCTTCCTGCCAGATCGTGGCGCACTCTTGTGCGCACTACTCGGAAGGTAAAAGTTCGTGTATGTGCCGCTTCTGTGGTAAGCGCCACAGAACCTCCTTTGAAGTCAGATTGGTAGAATATCCGTCACGTTTCAAACATGGCTGCCTCTTACACATTGCCACCACATTTAAAATTTCCATCTTCCTTAAATTCTCTAAATTTTTTGGATGCGTTTTCGAGCAGCTCACTATGGTTTTATTCCATAAAAATAAACCCTCATTCGAAAAAAAAAATAAAAAAATGTGAGGCAAATTCCCCATTGTGATCGTTTATTAAACCCAGAACAATTCATTGGATGGACCAATGATGATTTTGTTTTGACAATGGTTGGATCTTTGGACGTGGAATATAATAAATTTGCGAAATTCAGGCGCAACATACTCGGATTTTGCCAATCCCTGTACTATACCAACGTTCTTATTGTATCAATCCCGTACAATCACCATTTACCATCATGGTCCGTCGTGAACAAGGAAATTTATAAGGCAAATCGGTTCCTGAGATTACTTTCTAGCAAATTTGATCATGTCAGTTTTATATATGACCCTACCATTGCTCCATCAATGATAATTCGCGAAAGCAATCTTCTTCCAAAGTTCAAGAGGTATGCTCGTGATGCCATTGGGAAGTTGGTAGCTGGAAAAATACGATCGAGCTGTGATTCTGGGTTGAAGTTTGTGGGGGATGGTGACAAAATCTTGGTTCATGGAAGTTGCTCATCTGCCTGACTAGACCATAATGTACAAATTCCAATAAAAAAGCGCCCATATTCAGTTGACTGTCTCATCATTAATGCTCGATCTCTAAGAAATAAAGTGAGAGAAATTGAATCGCTGTTGAATAAATTTGAATCTATCAAAGTGGTCTCCATAGTTGAACATCATCTTTGCCCAGGTGAGTTCGATGCATACAGAGTTCTCAAGCCCAACTTCAGGTTGATTTCAGGGACGTGTAGACCGCAGGGCTGGGGTGGAGCATGTATTTTTGTTGCCGACGACATACCATGTAAACCACTTGGAGAAATCAATAAGATGACTGTGCTTGAGCACGTAGAAATAAGTGCTATATCCATCCCATCATTGAAAACAATTCTTATTTCAGTCTACCGACCACCAAGTGGTAGCATGCAGGTTTTCTATGATGTGATGATGGACGTCATGGAGTCTAACTATGTGTCTGATTATAAAGTGGCCCTTGCCGGGGATTTCAACGTGCATCTGGACAAAGCTGACACGAACGATATGGTCAGGGGTTTCATAGACTTTTTTCAGTCGTTTGGTCTGGACGTTAAGAACTTTGTAGTCACTCGACCTGAATCGGCTCATTGTTTGGATACAGTGATAACCAATGTATACGGGAGTGAAACGAAGATATTGGACTACATGTTCTCGGATCATCTCTCTCTGATATTTTCCATTCCAATTACAAAACAAAGGGTACGTATAAGGAAATCGTCCTTCATAAAAATAACTGCTGACGGCTTGAAGAAATTTTCAATTTTAATCACTTCAAGCTTATCCTCAAGCTCACTCGAGACGTCGGAGAACGTAGTGAGTTTGGTGCATGATGTTTTCAGTAAAAGTTTTCCATTGAGAACCACGAACGTACCAATAAAAAAGGCCGGTCCATGGTTCACCAAGGATTTGAAACATATGCGCGACAAGGTAATCGAAATGGCAGCATCAGCTCGTGACCGAGTGATCCCATTCAGTTCTGTGTCGGAATATCGCCGTGAGTACAGGTTGAGGCTGAAAGTTGCAGAAATGGAATACAACTCAAAAATGCTGGAAGAATCGACAAACTTTGCGAGGACAGCATGGCAGATCATAAATGATTGTAGGGATGCAGGTCAAAAGAGGGCGCCTGATGGTCTGGCAGCTTCTGATTTTGCGGATTTCTTTCGCAATTCGGTTGTGGAATGTGTCAACTCGGTACCAATAACCAACCACGATCCTATTGAGATTCTTAAATCATCTGTTGTAGGGCCGTCCCGATCGTTCTTTCTCCTGCCAGTGAACGAAGATGAGGTTTTGCGGATCATTGGTAAAATTAAGAACTCTTCTTCCCAGGACGTGTATGGACTATCCGCATCATTTTTGAAAGAGGTTAAAGTACAACTTGCCCCAGTAATTTGTACAATGATTAACATTATTTTTTCAACTGGTGAATTCCCTGGAGCTCTTAAAGTGGGTAAAATAACCCCAGTGCCTAAGAAAAAAAAATGCAGCATCCGTGGAGGAATTTCGACCTATCTCACAAGTGCCCCTGCTTGGAAAAATAGTTGAGTCAGCCATAGTGGACCGACTTCGGGATTACTTCGAGAGGAACCGTCTGCTGAGCGACGATCAGCATGGTTTCCGTCAAGGGCGATCAACGGTCAGTATCATGATGAAATTGTTGACAAAAATTACCGAGGGATTAGAGGCAGGTCTATCATTAAAATTATGTATGTGCGATCTCTCAAAAGCGTTTGAACTGGTTCCACACGATATTTTAGTCCAGAAACTTCAATACTACGGAGTGAGAGGTTTACCCCTCAAGCTTATTGAGTCCTACCTCCACGAAAGATCCCAATGCGTAGATGTGGATGGAACTAGATCCGATTTTTATGGTGTCCCTTGTGGAGTACCGCAGGGTTCGATTCTAGGGCCATTGATATTCATCATATACCTGAACGATCTCGGAGGTTTCATAGGTGAGGGATCATACATATATGCGGACGACTCTACCTTCCTTAGCTCTGACAAAAACCAAAGCATATTGGAGCTTAAATCTGCGGAGCAAGTCAGACTAGCTGAGCTTTGGTTCACGGCGAATCGTTTAAAAGTAAATCCTAATAAAATGCAAAGCATAATAATAAGCAACTCGAAGCAGCAAACGGACGTGGAACCAGTGAAGTTACTTGGGTTTTGCTTAGATACGCATCTCCGCTGGTGTTCACACATTGACCAGGTTCGAGCGAAGCTCTCAAAACATGTTTTCCTCCTAAGACGACTCTCATCAAATGTTTCTTCAAGTGTGCTGAGGTTGGCATATTATGGCCTAATATCGTCGGTACTGTCGTATGGACTTATCTTGTGGGGTGGTGCGAGTGGCATTAACAAAGTGTTTCGTCTCCAAAAGAGAGCTGTGAGAATTGTTGCAGGAGAAGCTCATCGCACCCCAGCCCGGCCTATCTTCAAGAGACTGAGGGTGCTCACGGTGCAAAGCATGTACGTTCTTTGCATTCTTGAGTACACTCACAAAAATGCCAACTCACTTCAACAGCGCCGCGATGTCCACACGCACGACACGCGCCACCGGTGTGATATTGATGTGCCTTTCTTCAGGCTTTCTGGCTCCCAATCGCGTTTTATTTATATGGGCCCATCTCTCTACAACCGCCTACCAGTAGCTGCAAGAACACTGAATAAAAACCAGTTCCACACATATATCAAGGATCTCCTTATTGACTGCCCACTATATTCAGTGGATGAATTTTTTGACCTAACTTTTTAATTGTTATTAAATGTTTTTATGTATATAGTTTGTAACTTTATGTATGCAGAAATCTGACTATTGTTATGTACATAATGTATGACAGCAATAAAAAACTTATCTATCTATCTATCTATCTATCAGTTTTGCGAGAGGTGTTTGCGTGACATTGACGCGGCCAGCCACAGAGACCCCGCGATTTGCGTGACATAGACGCGATCCGCGTGCAAGGTGTTAAGTTTATCAAGCATTATTAGTCTTCACCTTCTCTTATTTAGTTTCTATATTAGTTAGTTTTGATATTTTTGAATCACATTATTTGAGTGGATCGTTTCATGTGGTCACGAGGGCGCCGATGACTACCTGTTGACATTCGCTGACACTATTTGCAGAAACTCTTTTTACGATTCGCCAGAGCACAGTTTTGCGTGAGGAACCTTGTGGAGTGATTTAATCAGTTTTTCTCGATCTTCGCGGTGTTATTGGTTTATTATTTTCAATAATGAACCTTTGGAATCGACTAAGAAAAATTTTTTACCCCCCACCCCCAATCTCAATATTTGTTGGTTTACATTTCAAGGTAGGTATGTACGTAGAATCCAAAAATCGAATAATAATTTGGCCGTCCGTCCGCCGTACGCGGCACTTTCCCCACTTAGCATTGACCGATTTTGATGAAATTTGGTATGTAGGCTCCATTTGGGGTTTAGTTGTGCCCCGAAGATTTTGGTTGATGTAGGTCACTTCTAAGGGTTAAAAAATAAGGTTTGAAATTTTAAAAACGCCCTAACTCAAAAAATTTTGATGTAAAAGTGTTGTTTTTCCATCAATTGAAGATAGTATAGAATTTTTTGAGACCATGCGGAGCCCTGTAGGACAAACTGTTCGTTCCCTACGAGAATTTAAGGGTTGGACTTGGATAAATCAGAAACCCGAGGATGAATTGCAAAAGAGGCTTTATCTCCTTTCAAATTTTAACTGACCGAAATGCGATCGATGTTTTTCATGTTGGTTGGTAATTTGCAGCCGAGTGATCTTAAAGAAAAATAATAAACCGTTGTGTAATAATTTGCTGCGTTTGACAGAGGCTTCACTTGTTTAGACATTTTCTTCTACCGTAATTTTTTTCCTTTGGGTATTCGTGGTCTTAAACGTTATTCTAGGGCCCTATTATAGGATTTGACTTGAAATTCGAGAATCTAAAATTTAAATGAATTTTCCATTGTTTGACCTTAAATATTACGATATTCCCCACTCTTATTCGAACTTATTTGGTGAGGAGGTACTACTAGCAGTGCATCACTGTTTGCTTTCCTATACAATTCGCTATCTGCATGAACTTATCAATCTCCTCGAAGTCTGCTTGATGTTTTTGACGTCTTTTTGTTGCTTCTTGTTCTAAGGGTTCAGGTTTCTTCAGCGTTCCTTCTACGACTTCCAATCCACCTCGAACTCCACTTAAGAGCACGGACACTGTATTTCCATGTCTTCCAATTTGAAAGGCCCTCTAATAGACCAATACTAATTTTTACGTTGTCCATTTTCACTTCGTAGCAGAGTCTATCGATTATCAATTTTGCACAGGGTACGTGTTGCGACCCATAACCAAATGAGGTTAGAAAGACACGAGTGTGGAATCTTTTATAGAAAAATATATTACGACAGTACTCAACTCAACTTTCAGGAAAGCAATGAATGGAAATTTTCTTGCAAGTTCGTTTTCTTGATAACTTGGTAATTTAAGAACACATGTTGAAACTAACTAATGCAGAGACTTCAACAGTTGAAGGCGCCTTTGTTTGGTGGTTCCTGCCAGCCTGTTGACTTGATACCGCTCCAGCGTCCAGAGAGTGGGACACGGTGGTGGCAAGGAGCGCGCAAATTTCCCTCTCAACCTAACAGTACCTATGCATTAAGTTAATCTGGTTTATTGCCTACTTTAGTTTTATGACTTGTTGCAGGTATTTCTTGCTGGATTTGACAGTATGGTTGGGGAAGACAACATTTATTGGTCAAGAGGCTTACTAAACGAGAGCAGGGAGGTGGAAGAGCTATCAGGTAAGTCTGTGCGACGGATTGTGGTTGGGGAGGAGTTTGGAGCTGCTCTCACGGATGGCGACGATCTGTATTTGTGGGGAAGTGACTTGGGACGCGAAGTGATCTTAAATGAAAAACAATTTAAAAGGCTTGCTGTAAAACCTCACGAACCTAGAGATGTGTGTCATTGCGGCAGATCACTTAAAGAAAACTCCGGTCTTTCAAGGTGCAATCATTGTCGAGCCTACATTGCTACTTGGAACACCCTTGAAGATCCCCCTTTGATCCGGGAACGTTCAACACTCTTTGCCCTAGGTTTCCTGGGTGAGCCATCATCGGAACTTGTACTCCCGTCGTTGTACTGTCTGATATGTCAAGGATTCCAAACCTCCGAACTTATCGAAATAAAATCTGCACGTATCATCCCCCTTAACGTCTCACTATTTAGCAACAGTTATGAAACAACGAACGTTCTGCGCTGCACTTCTTGCCACACACTCATTGACCACATCAGTGTACTTCCACTTCGGTATACCACATCGGTTACTCAGAAAACCAGGTTTACATCGCCCCTCTCCATCATCGACATTACGGCAGGGAGAAACTTCCTGCTCATTCAAACATCGACAGAGTTAATAATTTGGGGTGAACTGAGGGGTCGAAAATACAATCGTATCTTGGAAAATCGGAAGTTCGTTGATGTTGTCAAAGTGGCGTGTGGGTCAGATCACATAGCCGCAATAACAACCCAGGGAGATCTCTTCACTTGGGGTGATGCAGTTCAGCAGGAAGAAGCTAGTAAAGGTGGCGCGATCTTGGGGAAAGTGCCTCTAGAGGCACCTGCTGTTGACGTATCGTGTGGATTGACATCTACTGTCTGTCTTCTGAAGAATGGCGAATGTTTTATTCGTGGTAAAGTTACCAGGATGGTGTCTGCTTTGATATTTTTCAACAATTCATTCCTCTCTGCGTATCGCTGCATTCCAGCTGTTTTGTCCCAGAACTACGCAAAAGTGTTGACATATTCTCAGGTACAACATGATCAATCTATGGATAAACAATTAGCTGAACTGACCGGCGACCCCACTGATGAGTTCGTTCATCTCCACGATACAACAGTGTCACCTGCTGGTAAGCCGATCGATGAAGAATTATGTGTTCGTGAGGACTCGGAACTCCAGAAGAAAAATGCTGAAGACAAAAATCCATCTGGATTCCATGACTTATTTGGTCAACAACATCTGAGTGACCTCACACTGAAATTAGCCGATGGCGACATGCCAGTGCACCGCTGTGTTCTGCACTCATCCTCTTCTTATTTCAAGAAGCTTTTTTCTGAATCAATTTCTCCTGCTGGACATTACAATATACAATCTCTGGACATGTCCTCTTACAACGCCTTAGCCTACCGTGGGTTACTCCAATACTTGTACAAAATCCCCATTATTGAGATGGAGTGCGAGGACATGATTGACCTCTATGTTCTTGCTACGAGCTATAAAGAGGACTGGGTAGCAGCTGATGTCTTCTCCAAACTCAAATCCTCCATAAGCCCTGACAACGTCCTGCGCCTACTCGACAAAGCCAAAGCTACTAAATCCACTGAACTCGAGCTTGAGTGCCATAAATTCATAAACGCACCTGAGTTCAAGAAATCCTTGCTCGAGTTCGCATCTGAAAATATGGACTTACTCACAGAAATCCTTCGGGTATTTTGCAAGTCCAGAAGTTAATCAATCGCTCACCTCCATGGTAAAACACTCAATTATTTCGTATTTTCCGTTTATTGAACATGCATGTCTATTCTATGACTGCCATAACAATAAAATTGTATCTTCATTATAATACTCGTGTTCATCTTAATCTCAACCCCAGCCGAGTTGGCAAATATCACTTCACTCAACTCATTCAGTTGCCACATGAAAATTTCGAGGTTCTGACCTACCAATATATTCGTTCTTGAAACTTCCTCTCGAAGGTTTTTTGTTGTGCAAATTTTCTAAATTACCCATTGATGAAATAGGTACCGTAAAACTAGGTAACTTCCACTCTTGACTTTTTTAAATTAAATTCAATTAAACTACTTTTAAAATGAAAACCCTGATCTAATAGAACATGCCGAACTCTCTGAAACCTAACGATTCGATCTATCGCTGGCTTAAGTTTTTTTATTCATTTACTATTTTATTTTTATTGTTAAACTTCGGAGTTGATCTATTTTCAGGGGGGAGAGGGGGTTAGGATATTTTGCGCCAGTTCGGAAATGTTCTAATTTTTCATACATAAAAGCTTTTGTGTCGCATTGGGAGCAAAGAGATTCGTGTTCTACCATACAAATAAACACCATTGTCGAGTACCTGCATGCAGAAAAATCCTAAAATTCAACGGAAAATCGCTTTTTGTTGAACAGTTCCTACATAATTTCTCGATATGTTCGTATTTCTTGATCTCATAAAAATGAAACATTTATTTCTTTGTTACACAAACGAAATAATAAGATTAATAGCACTGTGATAATTGTTTGACAGTATCAAATAACATACGAAACTCGGGAAAATGTTCTCTTTTCAGTTGGTAGGATACTTTGTTCCAACCTGAAAGTTACTTCATACAACCTCATGGAGCATTGTTTCATGTTTTGGTTTATTATTTTCAATAATGAACCTTTGGAATCGATCAAGAAAAAAAAGTTTACCCCCCCCCCCCCCTCAAATTTGTTGGCTTTCGTTTCAAGGGAACAGTGCTCGAGTCAAAGTGGAAACTCACTAGAGCCTAAGTCAGTGTTTTCCCTGTCATTGGGTATGGAGGTATGGTCGCTCAGCCTCCTCCTTGAAAAAATAATAATTTTTGTATTCTGAGCATGTGGAAATAATTATAAGTGGAGTCAGTAAACCCATTGCACAAATTAATATTCAAAATGAATAGATTGTGATCATTTTACCGAGGTAAAAGATGCCAGAAAATCATGCTTGACTTGGGTCATTAGCCTTAGTCTTGGGGTCTTGAGCTAAACTGGTTCTGTGACAGAACTTCTGTCTCGTTTGTTGACTTGAGCATTTTTGGAAGGGGTTTAGGGGGTAACACAAAGCTTAAGTAAAAAAAATCTGCCCCCAACATAGCCTATCTCAAGTAATTCCACTTAGCCAATAATTTCTTTTAAAAAAAACGCTGCAAATTATTACACAATGGTCTATTATTTTTCTATATATCACTCGTCTGCAAAGCCACCAACCATCCAACTTAAAAAAAACATCGATCGCATTTCGGTCAGCTAAAATTTGAACGGAGATTAGGCCTCTTGCGATTCACACTCGTGTTTCTGACTTATCGTACGTCCAACCTTTAAATTCTCGTGGGGAGCGAACGGTTTGTCCTACGAAACTCCGCGTGGTCTCAAAAAATTCTATAGAATCTTAAATTGAAGGGAAAACTATACCTTCATATCAACAATTTTTGAGCTAGGGCGTTTTCAAAATTTCAAAATTCATTTTTGAACCCTTAGAAGTGACCTACATCAACCAAAATCTTCGGGGCACAACTAGACCCCAAATGGAGCCTATATACCAAATTTCATCGAAATCGGTCAATGCTAAGTGGCAAAAGTCGGACGGCCAAATTTTTATTCGATTTTTGGATTCTACCTACCTTGAAACGTAAACCCTCAAATTTTGAGGGGGTGTTAAACTTTTTTTTTCTTGGTCGATTCCAAAGGTTCATTATTGAAAATATTAAACCAAAAGCGATCAGTATCTTGTTGGAGTCACATGGGAACACAAATGGTGTCAAAACATTACCAAGAGAGATTTGGAGCAGTGAAGCAGTTTTTTGAGCCTCCTGAAAAGTTGACAAAAGTGAGTTAGGCTATGTTGGTTCTTCACCCTCGACATCTACACGTATTGGACATCTTCGAAAGAAAATTTTTATCAAAATCAATAATCGAATCTTTATAAAATTGTCCACTACCCTCTACAGACCGAGCGTCCATTTAATTGGACACAAGTTTGAAGTTCCCTCCTAAACAGTGTATCGAAGCTATCTCAAACTTTTTTTTCCCTTGATGTTGTCCAAATTGTGGAGAATTATGGCAACACTGCAGATAGGACGGTTATTTTTGATTTACCTTCGAAATTGGCGGAGAAATGGACCCGAAAACGAAGCACTCGTTTCATGGTAAGTTTTAGTGATTTAATCCTTAATTTCCGTAAAATTTCTTATTGAATCTTGTTCCCAGGAATCTAATGGTGATTTTTCACTAATAGTTTGAAAGATTTGGATTGTACTAACGTCATAGCAATGCAACTTGTGGCGTCCATTTAATTGGACGCCCGGTCTATCTCCTAATCAGAGGGACGTCCAAAATATTGGACAAGTGAGGACTTAATCACAAACTTTTTTCAAAAAAATTATTGACACCAGCGAGATTTGGTTTTATTTCATTATTTTAATTTAAATATCATCATTCTTCACCCAAATTAATGTTGGAGTTAACTTTATATTCATCAAGCGTCATTGCTGAAAAGTTTTTGTTGGAAAAATAGCTGAGTACTTAGACTCTAAAAGACTACCTAGTTTTAAAGTTGGTGAAGATGAATGTGATGATGTTCTTGCATTATCCACCATTTGAATTCTTATTAGGTGGTTATTGGCAGTATTTCTTTAAACCTATTCTGAAATTTGAGTCTAGTCACCCTCCCTTTCTTCCAGAAATTGTCAAAAATGTCAAAAGGATCGAAAAGGATCACAACTGTGGATGCTGTCGCTGATGCTTTGCTGGCGGATAAGGTTTCAGAATACAACTTTGGAGGGGGATGATACAACTTTGGGAGATATTGATGAAGACCTGGAGGTTGTCGACGTGGATCCACAAGGTAGCCTGTTGGAAAGGACGGTCTAGACCATCCATCATTTCGTAGACTTGGCTTTGGCTAACGCCTGGATCCTGTACAGGCAAGACCAAATCGCCCTCAAAAATAAAAGGAACGATATCCTCAGCTACTTAGATTTCAAAATATTGGTGGCAGACCATTTCCTATCCATTTGCGACGAAAAGGGGATTGTCGACGATGTGAGACCATCAACTCTTCGTTCTGGAACTCCAAGAAGTAAGGGGGAAGCAAGGCTCGTACCTCATTGAAACTCGAGGCTATAGATCTTACAGCCTTTGATGAAATGAAGAATGCAGCACGATCCAAGTTACCAGATTGTAAGAAAAATATCAAATTAGTCCGTAAAAAATGTTTGAAGTAACTCAGTGTGACGAAAGTGAGTTTCCATGAAAGGCTGTGACTTCAGCTTTTTCTGGTCTGAATTAGTCGAAAATTGGGTTGTTAATAATTAAAATTCATTTGAGCGTTCATTCTATGTAAGAGATAAGATTGTCATTTCATGTTTTATCGAGATGGTATTTTAAAATTAGGAAAAAGTTTGTTTTGTGATCATTTTGACATTTTATGTCTTTGCTCTGGCTCATAACTCGAAATCCGTTACCAAAATTCGTTACCAAATAATTGTGTTTTTTCTGATGATTTTCACGTACAACCAATCGTTCCTAGGGAAAACTAACTTCCTCATTTTCCACCCCACAAAAATCGTTCACCACTCATTGGAAAGCTCTCAATTTATTAATCATGGTACACGGTCCCTAATATGAATGCACCTGTACGGAAAGCTGAATTATGCGCATGTTTACTAACATACGAGTATGATGTGAGCAACAAATGAGATGTCAACATGATCGTGAGAGGAAAATAGGTATCTTCATCCAACAGATCCCTCTAAAGCGTTACGGAGGCAGGGTCAATGGAGAATGCTGAAGGCGCCTGAGTGGTCACTGATCAGCTGAGTGAGCTCCAAGGCCATTTCCTCTCCTGTTGAACGCAGGAAGCTGACATTTGAGAGGCAGGGTCAATGGAGAATGCTGAAGGCGCCTGAGTGGTCACTGATCAGCTGAGTGAGCTCCAAGGCCATTTCCTCTCCTGTTGAACGCAGGGAGCTGACATTTGAGAGGCAGGGTCAATGGAGAATGCTGAAGGCGCCTGAGTGGTCACTGATCAGCTGAGTGAGCTCCAAGGCCATTTCCTCTCCTGTTGAACGTAGGAAGCTGACATTTGAGAGGCATGGTCAATGGAGAATGCTGAAGGCGCCTGAGTGGTCACTGATCAGCTGAGTGAGCTCCAAGGCCATTTCCTCTCCTGTTGAACGCAGGGAGCTGACATTTAAGAGGCAGGGTCAATGGAGAATGCTGAAGGCGCCTGAGTGGTCACTGATCAGCTGAGTGAGCTCCAAGGCCATTTCCTCTCCTGTTGAACGTAGGAAGCTGACATTTGAGAGGCATGGTCAATGGAGAATGCTGAAGGCGCCTGAGTGGTCACTGATCAGCTGAGTGAGCTCCAAGGCCATTTCCTCTCCTGTTGAACGCAGGGAGCTGACATTTGAGAGGCAGGGTCAATGGAGAATGCTGAAGGCGCCTGAGTGGTCACTGATCAGCTGAGTGAGCTCCAAGGCCATTTCCTCTCCTGTTGAACGCAGGGAGCTGACATTTGAGAGGCAGGGTCAATGGAGAATGCTGAAGGCGCCTGAGTGGTCACTGATCAGCTGAGTGAGCTCCAAGGCCATTTCCTCTCCTGTTGAACGCAGGGAGCTGACATTTGAGAGGCAGGGTCAATGGAGAATGCTGAAGGCGCCTGAGTGGTCACTGATCAGCTGAGTGAGCTCCAAGGCCATTTCCTCTCCTGTTGAACGTAGGAAGCTGACATTTGAGAGGCAGGGTCAATGGGGAATGCTGAAGGCGCCTGAGTGGTCACTGATCAGCTGAGTGAGCTCCAAGGCCATTTCCTCTCCTGTTGAACGCAGGGAGCTGACATTTGAGAGGCAGGGTCAATGGAGAATGCTGAAGGCGCCTGAGTGGTCACTGATCAGCTGAGTGAGCTCCAAGGCCATTTCCTCTCCTGTTGAACGTAGGAAGCTGACATTTGAGAGGCAGGGTCAATGGAGAATGCTGAAGGCGCCTGATTGTGCACTGTTCAGCTGAGTGAGCTCCAAAGCCTTTTTCTCTCCTGTTGAACGCAGGAAGCTACATTCGATTCATTTAAATTGCCCAATCGTATTACGTAAAACACTCCGTTGTGCGTGGCCAACAAGCTGCGGTATGAGCGTGATTGTTTAAATGAATGTTTACGTACATTACATCGCAACCATCAACGAGCACAATCAAATTTCCACAAACAAAAGTACAATACGAGGTTTTATATGAAGGGGAAAGGGGGCGCAAAGACATAAAATGTCTCTCGTGGTTGCGTACTTGTACGAAAGCTGTATCCACCGTTTTTTTTAGTTCATTTTCCGATATTTTGGTGTTTTTTACTTTCAAAAAACTGAAATTGACTGACCAAACTAAACTAAAAGCCAAGCCAAGTCGAGATAATATTAATTTTAAGTTGTTTAATCCTTTAATCAGTCAAAATATGCAATTTTTTAATTAATAACGACGAAATACATTTACTAAACTGTGATTTTTCTCTTAGAATGGGGGGGTCGATGTAGTCCTGGTGTCCATTTAAATGGACATTTTGTAATTCCTATGCGAAATAAATTTTTTCCAAACTTTGATATTTTTTGAGTTATTTGAGCCCCAAAAAGCCAGAAAAACTTGAAAATTTTGAAAAAATATTATCACTGCAAGTTCGGGACTGTAGAGGCTACTGTTGAAACTGTTCCATGTTTTCCCCAAAATCTATCAATTTTCAGATTCGTTAATTTTGTTAATTTTCATAGTTTTGTTAATTTAAACAATACAAAAACTTTTGTAAAATATTTCATCGAATACAACACAGTCGAACAGGTCAAGAATCAATAATCAAATCTTTATAAAATGGGGGGTGCGCCTTGATTTTTTTAAAGATTTTTATCGAAAGTAGACTACATCCTGAGAATTTTGGCACCAACCGCGACCTTCTAGCGTGTATAAATCTTTTCCTATGAATTTTTAAAGTTTCGACCGTTTGACGTCACGCGACCCTCTCGCCTGGGCGGGACCCCCCAGCCCACTGTGACGTCATAAGCGGTCGAAACTTTAAAAATTCATAGGAAAAGATTGACTCACGCTAGAAGGTCGCGATTGGTACCAAATTTCTCAGAATGAGGTCTACCTTAGATTAAAAATAACGATAAACAGTTTTTCCTACCCAGGCGCACACCCTATTGTGCACTACTGTCGAAACTGTTCCATATTTTCCCCAAAATGTAATATCAATTTTCATAGTTTTGTTAATTTTTCACAATATTTTTTTCAAGTTTTTGTTCATTTTTGAGAAAAAACTACAGATATAATCAAGAAATTTAATTGAAGCTGATAGCGTTACCTTCAAACTCTCTCAACTTTTCTCTAAAAGGAGTAGTTAGTGTTGCAAGAAAAGGCTCAACACGACAATTTCACGTTTTGACAAAATTAGGCACCCATTTCGGTTTATTATTTTCAATAATAAACTTTTGGAATCGACCAAGAAAAAAACAAAATTCAATCCCCCTCCTCCCAATCCAAAAAAAAATTTCGTCGCTGAAGATGCATCATGGCACATCTAACTTTTGCCTACTTTTCAGGAGAGCAAAAAAACCAATTTGGTCGATAAATTTTATAGTTTTTTAAATTTTTATTCAGGCATCGGTCTACCTTTATTTACAGTCTGCTAACTTGAATTGTATTTAATAGTACAGTAAACATCATATGTCAAAAAATCTCGTAGATGTGCCATGCTGTTGAAATTTTTCCTCTCACTTGTGCTATGATGTACCACATTTTCTCTGTTGTTTCATGGTGAAACGGCAAAACTCTGTAGCTGGCAGTGATGTAGTTTACTGAAAAACTATCCTTATCTATCTATTTATTTATCTATATATCGATTTATCCTTCTCCAAGTAAAAGCACAAATACGAGAATTAAAAAAAAATCATTGCAATTCTGCAAATCCCCACAATCTCTGAAAATTTCATCGAAATCAGACAATAACTTCGATAGTTTTATGTCAGACAGACACGGAACCAAAATTGTCCAGGAAGACTCGAAACATAAAACACGAGTGGAAATTCTGATTTTGGAGAACTTTTTTTTCAACCATGAAAAGTAAAACGCTGCAAATCATTGCTCAAAGGTTTATTATTTTCTGTATAGATCACCCTTCTATGTAGATCACTGGTTCTCCATCAATAGCACCTACCACCATCTGTATTATCCCTTGACCTTCCCTCTCAAATTTCAGCTCCTGCGTTCAATAGGATTGAAAATGGCTTCGGAGCTCACTCAGCTGATCAGTGATCTGAAGAGTGAAGAAGATCTCCTCGAATGCTGGAGACGCCTGGAAGAGCACTTCCATTCAATAGTATTGAAAATGGCTTTGGAGCTCACTCAGCTGATCAGTGATCTGAGGAGTGAAGAAGATCTCCTCGAATGCTGGAGACGCCTGGAAGAGCACTTCCATTCAATAGGATTGAAAATGTCTTCGGAGCTCACTCAGCTGATCAGTGATCTGAGGAGTGAAGAAGATCTCCTCGAATGCTGGAGACGCCTGGAAGAGCACTTCCATTCAATAGGATTGAAAATGGCTTTGGAGCTCACTCAGCTGATCAGTGATGTGAGGATTGAAGAAGATCTCCTCGAATGCTGGAGACGCCTGGAAGAGCACTTCCATTCAATAGGATTGAAAATGGCTTCGGAGCTCACTCAGCTGATCAGTGATATGACTTGCAGCGTTTTTTACCAACCAACATTTTTTTACCTACCAAAGTTTTTTTACCCACCAACTATTGGTAGGTACTACCTACCACACCACAATGGCTTCATACCTTCACAATCAAGTTTATTAGAAACAACTAAACGCTTCACACTCGATTCGAAAAATAGAAAGCTTGATATGGAAATTTGATTACTGGTTACGCAGAAGGCAAAACTGTATAAAAATCGAAGAA